>VNKC01003861.1:0-111544 GCA_008042775.1 Drosophila pectinifera | reverse complement strand
ATAAGAGTACATAGCAAGCCCAAAAAAGAATGATTTAAAAGTATCCATTTTGTGGATTATTCTATGTAAACAAAGGTGGCTGCTGCTGTTGTTATTCACTGAGACTTATTCTTTAAACAAATCAAAGTTAAAAATAATAACTCATAATAATAATAACTCAGCCAAAACAGCCTTAATTGTAAATCAGAAAGCGGTTTTATCTTAGTTGTTATGTAGTTATTTAATCTGCATATCGACTCTCTTGATTTTTGGCCAAACTCTGCTGCTAAGAAGACTTAATCCAAATTTTTGGTAAAATCAGAAATAAAAATATTCATAACTCGGCCAAAACAGCCTTAAATTCAATTCGGAAAGCAGTTCTGTGCTAGTTCTTATTTCGTTAATTAATCTGCATATCGAATTTAGAAGTTTACGAAAATAAAAATTTTGCCAATTTTTGACAATTTTAATGATGTAACCCCTTATCATTTTTTGAAAAAATGGCCAAAATTTTTTTGCTATTATTTTTCAATATTTGATTGTCAAATAATTAAGATTTTAACGACGAATCGGAAAATATACGGCATTTGGCTGTCATTCCATTTTTGGCCAAATTATGCTCTTCAGAAGACATCAAAAGCGGATTTTTGGGTCCTACAAAGTTATTTAGAGCTATTTTCGTGTGTAAAATTCCACCTAATAATAGCTAGAAGCCATGAGGAAGTGAGAAATTGCTTGGTATCTAAAGATATTTACTGGTTTTATTTGTAAAAGGTTTTAATTCATATGAACTATTCTTTATTTTAACAAGTGGTACTTTTCAGTTTATAAATATATTTTTGATTATTTTGGACTTATGATTGTAACGGAATGACCTCTGGGAGCTGAAAGAGACACCAAGTCATAATTTAGAAATTCAAGCTGACAACGTAGGGCCACTCCAACTATCAAAGGGAAAACACCGCCCCAACACTGTAGTTAAGAAACACTCGACTCATGTTCTTTCACATTCGCTAGTAATAACTCTCAGGCACTTTATTGAGATTGTACGTATCTTCAAGTATGCTTTAAAGTAATCCTACATTATCTATATGGATTTATTTAAAAAAGTACACACATTAACTATACTTGTCTTATATAGTTTGATTGAGCTTGCTCTCCCGATTTGTGCTTGCCAATTGAACACTTTGATGTACAAAACTTACAAGATACATAATAGTTAAACAGATACAGATACATATACATAAATTCGTGGCGATAAACAAGCTTATAAATGTATATTCCGTAAGTACAAGGCAACAGGTAATTCGTTAGCTTTACGTACATATTCTGCTATGTATATAATACTTTCAGTTCTTATGCTCTACACCCCATAGTTTCGGTAGAGTAGGTTATTGGCTCTTCTCCTCCATTGCTAGCGTTATGTTCAGATCTTGAGCGGCAGTGTCGTCTTCATCTCCCAGCAGCTGTTTGCTGTAGCTCTGCTCCGCCGCCTGTTGCAGGGCAAGTGCGGTGGCCGCTCCCGTATTGTCCACCAGTTGGCGCAGATAACCGCCTGGTCGCTGTAGCAACTCGTAGGGATGTCCCAGCTCACGGGCCTCGCCAGCATCCATAACCAGCACTCGATCACTGTCCATCACAGTGTGCAAACGATGGGCTATTGTCAGAACGGTGCAGTGTCCGAACTTTGAGCGGATGGTCTGTTGAATTAACTTGTCGGTTCTAAGGTAGAGAAAAGTTTATTCAATTAAAATTATTATTAATATTATTAAGATGTTTATCTGCTATAACTTACTCTGGATCAACGTTGGCCGTAGCCTCGTCCATGATCAAGATCTTGTTGTGCCTTAGGATGGCTCTCGCCAGACAAACGAGCTGCCTCTGGCCCACACTAAAGTTCGAGCCGCCATCGTACATGCGACAGTTGAGTCCACCAATGAGCGTGGACACGTAGGAGCGCAGCTCCACATCGCCCAAAGCCTTCCACATCTCTTCGTCCGAACGCTCATCCAATGGATCCAAGTTGTAGCGCAGTGTGCCCGAAAATAGAACCGGGTCTTGGGGTATTATGGAGATCTGACTACGCAGATCGTGCAGACCCAAGTGCTCAATGTCTACATCATCGATACGGATCATGCCCTCGTTGCAGGCCAAACGGAAGATGGACTGGATGATGGATGATTTACCGGCGCCAGTGCGGCCCACAATGCCGATCTTCTCGCGCGGCTCAATGGTGAAGTTGAGGTCCCTTAGCACAGGTGCTTCTTTGGGCGAGTATCGTAGTTTAAAGTTGATAAACTCGATGCGTCCCTTGCTGGGCCACTCCTCGGCCTTCGGCTTAAACTTGTCGGGCGTCTCTAGCGGCGCCTCTGGCGGCTGCTCCATATACTCCAGTACACGCTCCACACTTGTCATTTGATTCTCCAGCTCCGCCGTCTGCCGCATGCCCCACTGGCACATGCCCGTCATCGTGGTGGAGTGGAGGATAGCCAAACCCACATCGCCGCTGTCAAACTCATCCTTTAGCAGCAGGAAACTAAAAGTCACCGCCGCCATATAGGCAATGCAGAGCAGATCCGACCACAAGGCAAAGGCACGCGTGCAGGAGAGGAACAAAAACCAGGCAGAGGTGTTTGTATTCTGATACTCATGGAACTCCAGCTCCAAAGCGCTCTGGGCCTGTAAAGCACGAATGGTGGTAAGTCCCTGGAAGGTCTGATTCGTCAGCGAGAAGACGGGACTGCGAGCTGAAAAGATTAAAGGCGTTATAACTTGCTCAAAGATAAAGATTCTTAGACTCACATATGGACTCAATTCGCTTGACACTCCGGCTGGTGTTCACGTAAAGGTAGCGTATCATTCCCAGAACTATGCCAATGATGGCAGCGGGAACTAACAGCCAGTAGTTGGCAATGGCCACAATTATGACCACTCCAGAAACATCAATGATGAACGCCATACAATCAAGCAGTGTGTGCGGCAGATCCGTATCCACAGTCCGAATATCCTTGGAGAAGCGATTCAGAATGCGACCAGAGGAGTTCGTATTGAAGAAGTACATGCTGGCCCGAGTGATGCCCCTAAAGAGACGATCATGCAAATGCAGTGAGATGCGCAGGCACATCTTGAAGAAGCCAAAGGTGCGGATGAGGTAAACAATAAGCGTGGCGCCCAGTATGGTTGCATAAAAGAGGACGAGCTCCTGCCGAATGCCAGCCTCGATCTTGTCGGCAATCAAAGGCGTAATAGGAGCATCTGTGGCATTTAACGCCAGCGTATCATTGGTGGGCATAGGACCACTTTCACTGAGCAAAGCGGCAGTGCCATTCACAGCTATCTTCTCCTCCCAAATGACCCAACGCGACAGGAAGTAGTCCACTCCGGTAAGCATGACACGAGCGCAGACAAAAAGTGAGACCACGAGGCCCAACAGGAAGGTGCTGTCCAAGGCCTTGATGTACGACGCATAGACATGCATCTTGATGGAGCCCACCGACTGTTGCTCTTGGTTTAGCTCCTCTACCTCCTCGCCGGGCTGCAGCAGCTGCTGATGGTGCTCCATGCTCTTCTCCGAATCACTGCGCGATATTTGGCTCTTTAGGCTGTGCGTGTCGCCGATACCGCTCTCGTCGTGCAGCGTTTGCTCGAGGAACTGGAACTGACGCGAGCGCTGCAGCTCCTGATAGCTGCCCTGGGCCATAATCTTCCCGTTGGCCATCAGCAGCAGGTGCTCCACATCGGAAAGGTACTGCACTTGATGGGTGACCAGAATACGTATCTTGTTGGACAAAAAGTCGCGAATGCAACGATCAAAGATGTGCTTGCCCACGTGCGTATCCACGGCAGAGAGTGGGTCGTCCAGCAGATAAATATCCGCTTTGCGGTAGACAGCTCTGGCTAGGCTAACCCTGGCCTTCTGCCCTCCACTCAGACTTACTCCTCGCTCGCCGACAACTGTCAAGTCTCCTCGGGGCAGCAGCTCCATGTCACGCTCCAGGCAACAAGCCTTCACCACCTTCTTGTAACGCCTCTCGTTATAATCCTCCACAAAGACTATATTGTCGCGGATGGTGCCCTCAAAGACCCAGGGTTCTTGGGAGGCATATGATACCTTGCCGTGGACCATGGCCTCGCCCTTATCGATGCCAACTTCGCCGAGCAGAACGTTCAGGAAGCTGGACTTACCAGCGCCCACGGGTCCAACGACAGCGGCCAACGTTTGGTTTTGGATGTCCGTACTAAATTCCTCAATGGCGCAGTTGGCGTGACCGTCGCATGTATCCCACGAAGCCGAGACATTCTTGAGAACCACGCACTTCTTCGTCGCCTCCGGGTCATAATCCCTCAAACGATTGTGCTGCGTCTTGCCGTTGGACAACAGGGAACCGTTCAGCTCGACATTCTTTTGCTTATCCTCCTTGGTGACTTTGCGCTTGTTCCTGGCCGTCTGCTGATTGGCCTCCAGGTTGATGGGAACCTCCGCTCTGTCTCCATCCAGCAAGAACTCCTTGCAACGCTTGGCGGACACTAAAGCCTCTGCGATAAAGGTAATGGACATGGGCCAAAAGGTCACCATCGAGTCGTTGAGCATGTTAAAGTACGACGACACGGTGTACACCTTTTGGGCGGTCAAGGGATCGCCCAGGTAAACGTAGGAGCACAACGCGAAGAATACGGACAGTGGGGATATCATGGAGGTGCAGCCGAGGGCAGCATGGATGTAGGCAGTGCCGCGGATAGCCTTCACCTCCTTGAGGCGCACTTCGGCTATTACTCGAGCGAAGCTACGCTCCCACGCATACATCTTGATCACTTGGATGCCCTGAATAATCTCGTTCATCAACTTTACTCGGAGATCCGTCCTTTCCGCCGTCATCTGGCGATAGTACGCGGCCTTTTTAGCGGCCCACGCTTGCAGCGGAATAAAGCTGAGCATGAAGGAGACGCCGATCACAGCAGATATACCGATCTCTCGGTACATGAGGAACCCAATGATTAATGACTCGATCGGTCCCTTCCACGTGTCGTGGAGGAAACACAGCGCCACATCGAAGCGACCGAGATCGTTGGACAGTATATTGATGGCTCTACCGCGGAGGCCGTCGTTGCTACTGCTCTTGGAGACCTGCAGGACCTTGCGATAGATGAGACCGGACAAGGCCAGCCGCAGTTTGGTGCCGACTTGGAAGATGTAGAAGATGAAGGGATGGAATGTCAGCACCGGCACCAGCATGCATATCACAATCCCCAAGGCGTACAGATACGCCGTCTGTTCAGTAATCTCCGTTTGATTTGTGGCGAAGTAGCCGACGAGGCCACCAAGGAACAGGGGCATGCAGGATCTGCGAAGAAACAGGAGAAGATAATAGGATTAGCTACTAATCTCTAGATCTAAAGTCAATTTCTACCTACTTGCACATCGTCTCGCCCAGGGAGAAGGCCAATCCCATTGGCACGAATATCTTGCCGTATGCCCTCATTATCATCCTCACCACACTGGGATTCTCACGCTTCAGCTCATCGTCCCACAAATCGGCGAACTTGTTCGTCACCCGTTCGCTGTCCAGTGTTTTCCTGTGCTGGTACAGCTCCTCGTCCGTCAAGGGACCCTTTAGACCGCGCTTGAACAGATCTCGCATCCACCTGAAAAGGATTTTTATTTATATGTTACTAACTTACTAATAGGAAAAGATTTAAAGTCTTAATACTATAAATTTAGCAACAATATACATTATGTATTAGTCACAATCTAGTCCTATATATGCTTTGAAGCTAGGATTTCGAAAAGAGTGTAACTGCACTCCGCAACATTGAAGTAAGATGGCAATTGGATACTGATTGGGATTGGGTTATTTCTCCCTAAAGAACTGCTTGTCTCTGACAGAATTTGTAAACATGTATCAGACGCTATTTTAAAAGGTAGCCCTGTAATCATAATAGTTTATAATGACTCTATAATTGTTACTTGAAAGCCCTTGAATTTACCTGATAGCGCGGAGCATACAAGGTCAGATTTTTTCGTTGCTAAGACCTAAATTCTTTTATGGTTTCCAGAGCTTTGTTGGGGTCTAATTAGGTAAAGTTTTTGTATTAAGATAACTAACTAGAAGTGTGTTTTTGCTGGCATAGGTAACTCCTCTGATAAAACGTAGACAATGAATTGCACACAAAGAGAAATATTCTTAGGAATTTTCGTCAGACTTACGATCTGCGAAAATAAAAACGCAGACACACTGGGCTTGATTACATATTAATCAAACACTTGTAGTTGGCCAGATATAGAGTTGCATATACAGGGGAAACTTGAATAAACTAAGAGGATTATAATTATTGTTTAGTATTTGCTTTTCATATGAAAGTGTTTGTATTGCAACAATGTAAGCATTCCTAATGATAATAATGCTAACGTTAATGTTACTTTATCTTCAAAAACAATAAGTCTATGTTATCTTAACCAGATACAGAAAAGTCGATAGGGCACCTGTTAGGCAAATATTTATAATAATATTTGTAGAACATAAATTGTATATTTAAGATAAAAATGACAAGAGATGATGAAAGCCAAGATTGTACTGAGAAAATGAGGTCAAAATAATCTGTTAATATTAAATTATTATACCTCAACTTTTTAAAGACTCAAGAATAAAGTTGGTCATTAAAAGGATTGATATGATAATTAAATTTTTGATGCCCAATTATCCAAAACCCTTTATAGGGTTATACAAGTTCTGGGGACTGTCTTGTTTAATTATCATTGCTCTTTGTAAGAGGCTATAACTGTATAGTCATGAGAGTACCCTAAGCAAAGACCTGACTTCGGGCATTAATGAGTGAAATATATCGGCCATGTGACAGCTCCCCACTGTGGGAGCTTCGCGTCTTTGTTAATGAAATACAATTCAGCCTAATTGTGGGGGACTCATAACTGAATCGTCTGCCGATAGGGGAGAACGGAGGCATTCCAATTCTAATCTTTGTAGTAAATATGACATTGTAGTAAATCGCAAACGGAACCAAATCGGACGTTTCGCTCTATAGTTAGACTATGACCGCTCCTATACTATGTATTAGATCGGAGTAAATCCAGCGATGTGTGTAACCTTGTGGCTATAGGCATTGACATCTAATAAAGGCGGCATCCAATGTAATGGGATGCTCGCTCCATTTCTCATTAGAATGTCGCACCCTTATCTTACCACACTTATCGGCCAGACATGCTAATACGAATCAACTAATTATAGTTGCTACCCTGATAAAAAGGTCCAAAAACTGATACTGCTTGCTCGCTCAATATGGCCCGAACACGTGCTACAAACTCTGTAATTTACCGTAAATAATGGGGCTCATGACTAACGCAAACAGGGGGCGAGTTCTATGTGGAAAAATATGATTTGATTTGACTCACCAGAAGGTCCATTGTGACAATAAGTTTGCCTCGGTGTAGGGATTCTTGGGGCGCACCACCTTTCTTCTGGTGCGGTTCATGACGGCTGTATTTTTTTTTTGGAGATCGGGTTCTGGGATTCACAGTTAGTCGCACGCGGGCGAGGGGCACTGCACTCGTTCTCTGCTCTCTCTATCTCTCTCCTCTAATTCCTCTTCTTCGTGAAAATCAATGAAGCAAACACAGCCGGCAACAACAAATCAATGCGATGTTTCTATGTATATGTTGTGTAGGTCGAGGTCAGGTGCTGCACCGTTACTTGCAATTTACCGTTTCTTGCGTTGCCAGCAGAGAAACTACACAAAGAACTGCCTGCGATTTTTGCCTTCGTTGTGTTTCTGGGTGTAATTTAAATAAAGGCTAATTAACATTCGTCTGGCACAGCCACACAAACAACATTTAAAAATCTGGTTGTCAACACACACTATTTATCGGGGGTGGGGAAACTATTACACTACTAATATTTACGCGAATATTTTATTCGAAAAAGCGGCAGCGGAAAGAGGACCGCACGGCGTAACAAAAAAAATTTAACTGAATCGAGAGAGAGCATTCGCTCAGCATTTATACCGTGTGTGCTGTGGTAGTGTTGCCACCCCGTCCCAGTTTTATTGTTTATAACTGTGATTTCGGTAACAGCACGATGTTTGTTTTCGAAATCCCCACTGATAACGCCCGGCGTCGGCGGAGGTGTAAAAATATGTCTCAAAAGTAAAGTATTGGTCACTTCACTAGTTGAATGTTTGTTTTCTGTGTCATTTTGTGAATATTAAACACCATAGCAAAAATCAAGGGCGCGCCAAAGGGGGATTGTCCCGTGGACAGGTGTTTAGGCAAACATTAATGTATAAAGAAAATTGTTAATTGTTTTTAAACTTTGGACGTGTAATATTTAGTTTATAGTTTACTTATATTTTAAGAAAGTTTTAAAACCATTTAAAAAAATAACATGTTCAATATTTTCATGTTTTTATTATTTATTTAAAAAAAAAATGTTGTATAATAATGGATTTTATGATAGGCGAACTGTATGCTAGTAGTATATACAAATATATTTCTATTTCAGGAATAGCTAAAGCTTTCAAGTTTCATGAGTATTTCCAAAAGAAATTCTACGATTGCAAATTTTCGTTAATTATTGACAACTCTTTCCTTATAAGAGAACCAATAAATATTATTTTACGTCATAACAAAGCGTGTATCTGGTTTAGGTTAATTTTGGGGTTAAAGCTCCCCCTTAACCCCATAGATGCGCCCTTGTCTGGCCCCAAAAGAGAGATAAGAGAGAGACCGAGAGAAAGTGAATCCAAAGATTATACCAATTCAAGAACCTAGCAATTGCCGAGCGTTGTGAAATCGGTTATATATGTATGCATGTTTGAGAGCAAGCTTGCAGCATATGGCGAAACAATCTCGCATGATCGAAAGCTCTGATGCGGCAAGATAACTCTAAGAAACTGGCGCCCGCCACTGAAGCTTTGCTGGTTATCTAAAGAACGGGGGATCCATATAGCAAAGTTCACAAAAGCCTTGTTTACATCATAAACGATGAATATTTTTATTTGTGTTAGAATTAGGGGTTAGCGTTGTTTTCTTCTGAAAAGTATGCAAGGGGTTGAAAAATCGAACAGTTTCTTTAATTAGATAATGACGAACAGCATGCCCATTTAGTCCTCGATATATTCGAAGGGCTCTGGCGGCTCCGGCTCCTTCTCCTCGTCATTCATGGGCCCGAAGGCGGCCACCGGTTCCACGAGTTCCTGGTCCTCGGCCTTGCCGGTGTGCTGGAACACTATGATGCCACCAATGGTTACCTCTTTCAGAGGCTCATACGACTGGCCGTCGATGACGCTGAGGACCTTCAGCTGTTGACGGAGGACGCGGGCGGGATTCTGCAGGATCTCGGAGGTGGGCTCGGGCTCCTTCTTCTCCTTCTTGTCCTTTTCTTTTTCCTTTTCCTTTTCCTTGTCGCTGGTGCCAGGCGCCGTCGCCTCCTTGTCCTCGTCCTTTTTCTTTTCCTTCTCCTTCTCCTCCTTCTTCTTGGGCTTCTCCTCTGCCAGCGGCTTTTCGTCGGCTTTCGCCTCATCCTCCTTCTTGGACGCCGAGGCTTGACCCTCCTTGCTATCCTCGTCCACATCCATCTTCTCGTCCTCCTTCTTGTCGGCATTCTCGCGTCTCTTCTGGCGGGCGGCAATAGACAGAACGGCGGTGGCCACCTTCTCGCGCTCCTCGCTCTTCTTCTCCTCCAGCGGAGCGGGGTAGGCGTACAGCGAGGGCTTGGCCGCCGATTTGTACTCCATTTTGGGCATCTTCAGGTCCGAGTTCAGACCAATGACGCAGGTGGGCGTGAAGGCTAGCGACAGGGTGTGGGCGAGAGGGAACCAGTACCAGTACTGGGTAAAGGCCAGCATACCGACCACGGCCTGAAGATTTGTGTGTCCCGTCCTGGACTGCAGCGACAGAGTGGCATTCCTACCGCCAGCATCGATGATGCCTAGAAAATATAATTTATAAATAGGGTTTAATTAGGGGAATCTATTTAATAACGATAGGGGAATTCCCCATGATTATGTTGTGTGTCTTTTCATGAAATAATAATGAATCATAATTAAATTCAAGGAAAACTGAAGACTACGGGTTTAAGTACAAAACATTTGGTAAGAATTTGTGACTAAAGTTATCTTATCATTGCATTTACTGGTAAACCTAAGACAATTTAATAGAAAATAGTCGGATTGTGATTTTTTAAGCTCTAACTTCTATTATCACAAAACGTGTTACTCGTACGTCCAACTTTATTGCAACAAAATGATAAGAAAGATTTGGAATAAGTAAATAAACAATACAGAAAATAATCAAAAACCACTTACCCTGAGCCAGAATAGCGCCATACTTGGCCATGACATCCTCGTGCTTGTTGCTTATAACCTCGGCGTACAGTTGGCGGAAGAAGGTGGTCTTTGGACAGCTCTGGTCCGTGTGCTGGATCAAAATCATGGCCGAGGCGATCAGAGCGCCCTGTCGCACAAAGTTCACCGGATCGAATTTGACCATTGGCTCCAGGAGAGCAATGGCCTCACGCAATCCTGTACCGGCACATGCTATGCCCAGCGCCATGGCGGCGCCATAACGAACGTGCGGATTGTAGGACTCAGCCAGCAGACTCACTACGGAGGGGCACTGTTCCGGAGTGCGGAACAGGATGAAACCGATGGCGGTGACAGCTGCGCGACGCACATCATCATTTACGTCGGAAACGGCCACATGGAGCAGCTTTCGAATAGCCTTATTGCTACCAGTTCCATTGTACGCCATGGCAATGGTGTACATGCCCGAACGTCGCAAGACTGGATCCTTGTCGGTGGAAAGGCTGGTCACCAGTGGGTCAGCCTCTTCCAGGCGCGAAAACATGGTTAGGGAGATACCAACGGCCAGGCCGCGCAGAATCTTCTCGTGCTGCGTCTCCTGCGCATACGACACCATGTCCTCGATGGCCTGGGCATTCTTGGAGCCCAGCATCACCATGCCCATGGCAATGCCAGCTGCCTCACCGGTGACGGCATCATCCTGGTAGAGATTAAACTTGAGCTGCTCATATAGATCCTGGCGATGGGTGCCCATACCGGCGAGACCCAGTCCCAAACAGCCACCATGACGCACGTTCTCATTCTGGGCATCCTTCAGCTGCTGCAGCAGGTAATCGATAATATTAGCTCCGTGATTCGCATGGATCAGACCCAGGGCGTAGAGAGCACCCCCCTCGGAGTAGCCCGAGCTCGGACCGGCCTCCTTGGGCAGGTAGCTCTGCATCAGCGCGAGCGAATCCTTCTCATGGCCACGATGGATGACGCCCAGCGAAGCGGTGGCGGTCAGCTTGGCCCAATTCGTCGCCCTGGCCAGCCAGTCGAGATTGTCGCGCAGGAACTGGTCGGAAGTGGTGCCGCTGTGCATGAAGGCATTGGCAATTACCGTCGCCGTGTGGCAGATGGAGACACGGACGGCCTCCTTGGTGCCGCGCAAAACCTGCAAGTCAGCGTGGTTGCTGCGGATGAGGAACTGCAGCTGCAAATCGATAGACACCTCGCCGGAAAGGATGGAGATGAGTTTCTCAATGTTCTTTTGATGTAGCTTCTCCACCTCGTTAAGGGAGTCTATGGTGCGCTCTACTTTAACATCAGCTGTGTGAATACAATAAAGTGTAAAGCAAAACGAAAATATTGGTGGACTATGGCAGCTTACCTTCTTTTTCCTCTGTGATATCTTCCTCGGACTTGGCCTTGTCCTCGTCCGACTTGGCTCCGTTCTCGGAACTGGTGCCCTGCGGCTTGAAGGTGCTGGGCAGGGCGGTGGGAATGGGGGCGGTGTCCTTGAGGGCCTGCAGCACATTGCCAAGGAACTCCTGTGTTGCGGACTCGTACAGATCGAAGGCGATCTGGTAGGCCATCAGATTATTGGTCTCGATGGAGGAGCGGGTTAGAGTGTCCAGCATTTCAGCCACGGCCAATGGATCTTCGAGAAAGATCAGGCACTGGCACATATTGACGTAATCGGGCACGCCCAGGTCGCGGTACAGACCGACCAGACAGCGCAGCACCTGGTTGCGAAAGCCGCGGTTCTGTATCAGCGACATGGTCACGTTGTAGGCGTAGGCCAGCATGCCACGGACGTCATCAGACTTCATGATGGCCACCTCAAAGATGTCCATGCGTCGCGTCTCCAGCGCAATGCCCAAGGCTTGACGGAACTGGTTGTCGTCCAGGCAGCGCTGAATCATGCGGTTAACAATGCCCTCCAATCGTTCATCCACGATGGTGGCGTCCTTCGGATTCTCGATGAACTCCACGCGCTGGGCAATATAGAAATCGATGCACTTGGCAATAATCGTCTCCGTGTACTCATTCCTCGCGTTCACATCAAACAGGTCGCCAGCGCCCAGCGCGTAGGTCAAGGCGTCTTCGAAGGAGCCGAGGTGATAGAACACCTTGGAGGCCACCATGCCAGCTAGCTTGTTCTCCGGGAAGCTGCGGTCCTCGTGCAGCATCTCGATCTTCTCAATGGACTCTGAGATCTCCGGCCAGAACTCGTCCACAATGTTGTCCAGCTTCTTCAGCGCGAATACCTTCAAGTCCGGCATCGGCTCATCAAGTAGGGAGATTATCCCCGCGGCGGATGTAAGACTCATTTTCCCAGCTGCGTTGTTTCCACTCACAGGTATGTTCTACAAATGTGTAAATGACATATGTTTAGCTGGGACTTCGAATCGAGCTGTCTACAATGTTAGCAGGTGAATTTAATGCGTACTAACCAACAATTGTGCACCGTTTCAATTTTCAATTTTTTTCTTTATGCCGAAAAATGCTAAATCACTCGAATAAGCAGACAGTGTGACCTTACGTCCGAAGCAGGGAATTACCTGCTGGGTAGTAGTGTTGGAAAGAGAAGGAAATAAATCGAAAAAGCTAGATAAGAATTGGATATAATGAGCTATTCCCATTGGATTCGGAGTTTCACCTTTCTAATATTCTTTCAAATTTACATAATTCTAATTTTAGCTCAACGCTTAAGTTTAATTTACTGTTAAAATGTAAGCAGGCCGTGACCAATAAATAAAACCTGCTCTCTTGGCACTTGCTTTACTTTGATTACCGAGCTCGGCTAACAAGGATGTCTCCCCAGGATTTTTACAGAATGTTTTTTATTAAACTAAAGAAAGAAATTAGGAAAGTTCTATACCAAAATGTGGACTTTTATATCCTGGTAAGGGTCTCGATAATAAATAAGTTTAAGTATGTTAATAGGGTTTTTCGTTATTGCAGAACTTGATTCGGCCCATCATCAGCCTTGCCAGCACCTGGCCACACTGGCGTGGCTCACAGGCATCACAACAAAAAACGCGCGAAGGCGACAGTTGTCGGGCACTAAACATTGCGGAGATAACAGCTTCCTCGCCAGCAGCAAAAGACACTATTATCCTGAACAGCGAACACTTGCACAACCAACACAGTACAAAGATGCTCTGCGAGGACCAACTGATGTCCGTAGACAACACGCCGCAAAAGGGTTCCGCCAGCCTGAATTCCTCTGCATCTTCCATCTCGATCGATGTGAAGCCCCAGATGCAGAGTTGGGCCCAGGAGGTCCGGGCGGAGTTCGGCCAGAGCGATGAGGTAAGCAGAGGATGGAGCATCCTTGCAGAACCATTATTAAATGGTTTTCTTTGATCCACAGGCATCCAGCTCTTTGAATAGCAGCGCTGCCAGCTGCGGTTCCTTGCTCAAAAAGGAGCAGGCCGATGTAAAACTCGAGCACGCTGAAGAGACTTCAGATCGTGAGATGGCATTCGAGTTCCTCGACGGCGTCAACGAGGAGAAATTCGAGCGGTTGGTCAAGGAAGAGAAGCTGAAGACGCCGTACAAGCGTCGCCATTCGCAAACGCCTCCCAGCAACGAGAACAGCCGCTCGAACAGTCCTAACAGCAGCACAAACTCGTCGGCCAACGGCGATGCCACGGCTACCACCGACAACAAGTGCGGTAACAATCCCCGTCAGCGTCACAGCAACTTTAAGGGCCACAAGGAGGAGAAGCGGGTCCGCCACAACAGCTACACATCCTCCACCTCATCCTCATCTTCCTACACCGAAGCCGATCCCGCCGTACTCGCCCGCCGCCAAAAGCAGATAGACTACGGCAAGAACACAGCGGCCTACGAGCGCTATGTGGAGATGGTGCCAAAGGCGGAGCGCGGTCGTGAACATCCGCGCACACCCAACAAATACGGAAAGTACAGCCGCCGGGCCTTCGATGGTTTGGTGAAGATCTGGCGCAAGAGTCTCCATTTCTACGATCCCCCCACTCAGCCAGGGCGCGGCGAGGGTAACAACGACTCCGACTCAGACTCGGACTAGGGTCTTGTTCCCCGGGGCCGGGCTAATAAATGTTACAAAAGAAATGGGAATCTATACCTGCTTACTAAGTATCTTTCTAAGTACAAAAATGTAGCTAAAACTAAAAACTATGAATCAAACACGCATTTTCGAGTTACAAGAGCCGTGTGCGAAGAATACTATATTGTTACTACAGATGTTTCGTTGAATAAAAAATGGCGTCTTTACAAGGTCTTGTGTTTCGCTTCTTACTACCTGAAGGAAGAGGTCCTTTTCGCAGTTTTTTTCCGGTGAGGAAAAGCCGGCAAATTTTCCACGTAGAGCTGTTAATTTAATTGTGAACTGCTGTTGTTGGAAACGGTAAGTGAGCAAACATCTGGTACTGGAATTGAAACATTTCAAGGTCATTTTAATTGCTAGAAGTTAACCTGGTATATTTTTTACATAAGAGATAAGAATACATTTAAAATAAAAATAAATAAATAGGTTAAGAATAAATATTTATTTATTTTATTATTAATTTCCAGCATGACAAGTTTGGCAACTAGTCACTACATACGGACTACCATTAATATTTACCATATTATCAGCTCTGCAGCCAACTCTGACTGTAAAATAGCCAAGCGTGCAGCACTGCGTGCTCGTTGTTTGTTTTTGTTTCTACTGTGGCATGTGCCACTCTCCAATTTTGCCAGAACGTAGCATAGGACACCACACCGGGACACCAGACAGATGTTTCTCAAGCCGTACAGACCCAAGAGCAGTGCCGCGCTCAAAGGATCCGAGAGTAAGAAGTTCCGCCAACGGCTGGAGGCGGCATTTCCTCATGTGTCCATCGAGCTGCTCGTACCGGCAAAGGCGGCTGTGACGCAGCTAAAGATCCTCACGCACGGCGGCGTCCAGAGCATCGTTTACTGCGTGGAGAAGCAGCCGATGTTCTTTGAACTGGATGGCGGCCAGCTGGTGCCCACTCTGTACGCGCTGTGGTCCGTGCCCGAACTCCTGCCTTATTTCACCACGCACGAGGGCGTGTTGCCGAAACTGACCAACGGAGCGGACCTGATGCTGCCGGGTGTGGTACCCCTGGGTGTGGGATTGAACATGTACGGGCACTACAAGAAGGGGCAATTGAGTGAGTACTAGGCTTGGAGTTGCTGGAGGATATATCTGTATTCTTTTACTCTTTTCAGTGGCTGTGAACCTCACGAACAACAAGTCGGCGGTGGGTCTAGGACAGTTGGCGCGTTCCAGCGACGAGTTGTACATGTGTGGCGGCCATGGTGTGGCCATCAAGATGTTGCATCTCTTTGGGGACAAGCTCTGGTCCCATGAGCCCAGCTTGGTGCAGCAAATCCCATTAGTAAGGACCAAGGCCTTGTCCGGCGAGGATTTCCCTGCACTCGGTTGTGAACTAGAGCGGAAAAAGGCTGCGCCTGCAACTCCTTTATCCTTTGCTTCAGTTGCGCAAACAGACGATCTAGAAGCAGGTACTGCTTCCTTGTCGCTAGTCCCCGAGTCCTGGGAAGATGCCGAGGAGGGGAAGGAGAAGGAAGAGGATGAGGATAAGGAGTTGTCGCCCGATACGCTCCTGAAGAACGCCTTTCTAGCTGCATTAAAGAACCATGGGAAGAAGCTGCCTCTCCCCTTGTTGACCAGCAACTTCTATCGACTTTACGTGGTCACTGAGGCCGCCGAGCAGATCGACCTCAAGAAGACAAGCTACAAGAAGCTCTCCAACTTCCTAGCAGAGATGGTGGACCAGGGATTCATTGTGGTGCGCGAGGAGAGCAAGGGCGTGGATAAGATCACGTCGGTAGACTTGGAGCATCCCGAGGTGGTAAACTTTATTACCGATGTCAAGGCGAACGAGGCGAATGGAGCGGCGTCCGAGACGCCTCTATTCCACTCCGAGCTAAAGGAAATGTACGTTGTGACAGATGCGACGGCGGCCTTTTTCACAAAGCTGAACTACAAACGCGGCGAAGGAATCCCCGCGGGGCAGATCAAGAAGATTGTGCGGGAGTATGTGAGCAAGCACGGCCTGCTCCATCCCCTGACAAAGCTGGTGAAACCAGACGAAACGCTGATCGAATTGTATGGCAATCGGGAGGCCTCGCTTAGCGAGATGTGCTCCCTGATTTCCAGCAAAATGGAGCACTCGTACCAAATGTGCAGCGGCAAGGACACCAGCGGCAAGCCCTTCATTCAAATGTCTCTCGCCACACGTTCCGGCAACAAGAAGGTGACGCTGGTGAGCAACATCGAGGCATACGGCATCATCCTGGCCGAGTTCATCAAGCTGTGCAAGCAGGGAGCCGCCGCAAGCACTAGTGTGGTAAAGCTGCCGCATCAAAAGCATGAACAGCTCCAGATCCAGGGCAATCAGGTGCGCTTTGTGCATACGCTCCTCACCGAAACGTACAAGGTGCCGCCCAAGTGCATCCTGGGCCTCGAATTGGCCAAGGACGGCAAGAAGAACAAGAAGAAGTAATCAAATCAATAAACATAGAGAGACTCCTCCGAAATTGTTGGGTGTGTGTAATAATAAATTATTTATTAACTTTAGTTGGGCATTAAACCAATTATTCAGCTACGCGAACAACAACAACGAGTAGGATAAAGTGGGATACATCTTGAACACAGAGCACCAACTCAGACCTCTTCCTCCTTCGTCTGATTTGTGCCGGTTTTGTGTGTTTGTATTTTGGGATTCGATAATGATAGCTTCTACTTGGCCTTGCCCTGGGCAGCCACAGCCTCGATGGCCTTCTTGACGGTCTCCTCGTCGCCGAGGAACTGCATGGACACCACCGGCTTGAAGTTTTCGTCCAGCTCGTAGACGAAGGGAATGCCCGTGGGCAGATTCAAAGCCATGATGGCGTCCTCAGACAGATCTGGAAAGGGGAAAGAAGAATATTTTAGTATTACTAAATGAATTTTAAATATCACTGGGGATTTAAGTCACTCTAAAAGTGTGTGTGTGTATATAACTTGCATCAAACCACTCAAAAAGAGGTCCCAATGTATGCTACAAAAAAGATCTAAACACATTCCCTTTTTAATTTATATTATTAGCCTTGATTTTTTAGCAATAAAAAGATTTCTATATGCAAAGCACATCTGAATATAGCCACCCGGGGTATATATCTAAAATTCCTTCAGAATCAATGATTAAAGAGATATTTAACTAAAGTCCAATCTGGCCTTATATTTTTGATACTCACTGTCTAAATGCTTGACGATACCGCGGAGACTGTTGCCGTGGGCGGCGATAAGGATCCGCTTGCCCTCCTTCATCTGGGGAATGATGACGTCGTTCCAGTAGGGCAGCGTACGCGCGATTGTCAGCTTCAGGGACTCGAACTGGGGGAACTCCTCGGGCTTGGGTCCATCGGCATAACGGGGATCCTTCACGATAGTATCGTAGTAAGGATGTCCAGGCTCCATTGGTGGCGGAGGGGTATCGAAGCTGCGACGCCAGATCTGCACCTGAGCCTCACCGTACTTGGCGGCCGTCTCGGCCTTGTTCAGGCCAGTGAGTCCACCGTAGTGGCGCTCGTTCAGACGCCATGTCTTCTGAATAGGGATCTCCTTGTGGCCGCTGGCCTGCAGAATGCTGGCCAGTGTCACCTGGGCGCGGGTCAGCACCGATGTGTGGGCCACATCGAATTCCAGGCCGGCCTCCTTGACAGCCTTGCCGGCAGCTAGAGCCTCCTCCTTGCCTGTTTATAAAACAATATTAAGTATACGCCGCGTTGAATAACCACCGCAGTGGGACTTGTTCTATAGTCCAAAGATCCTCATAGAAGTGGGACCGACTGTCCTTGATGTTATAATCACCTTTCTCGCTGAGATTGGCGTCGAACCAGCCGCAGAACTGATTCTTCTGGTTCCACTCGGACTCGCCGTGGCGCACCATCACGATCTTGTACTTTCCACCCATGGCGTTGGTAGCTGTGCGTATGAACCTGAAGAAAATTGTGTACACTTTAACCTAGCCGCCTTGGCTTTACTAATCGAACTGCGAAAACTCGGCGGAATTTTAGTCGTTGGGGGTGGCCTGGCAGTGTTGCCAGACTATCGACAGAGTTTCGACTCAGTTTTTTCTTCTTTTCTAGGCCGTCAGATCTCTTCTCAGCAGCACCATGCACCTTGAACTGTGCTCCATCGCTTCCAGCATACCCCTGTCTCTTCAGGCACCCTTAAAAATGTAAGGAAAGCTTGGAAGGACCGCTCAAATGCTTGACCTTGCCCACGGTCAACGGCGAGCCGAGTTGCCAGACGCCCCAGTTGGCAGGCACCACTACTCCAACAGGTTGGCAGCGTCCCCTTGGCTGTTATCGCGGGTTGCCCATCATTAATTGTGTTTTGATTTGCGCTTGTACGAGATACGCTATTTTTTAAATTCCACCCCCGAACTTTTGTATATCTTTGAATCCTTAAATTAAATCATGTGTGATAAGGTGACGGCTAGATGTAATTGGCCCCAGACAGCGGGGAACGAATTGTCCCAGCTGGTGGCCACCCGCCTGTCCGACGACGACGTCTTTTTGAAGTGAGAGACAAAGGATTTTCACGCCTCAAAAACTGGTTTTTTCCGCCGACACTGATTTCACAACCTCCTTTGTGTGCACACAGGCCGGACCTGGACGATGTGATCAACGAGGAACGCGCCGTGCTGTTTGCGAGTCCCGAAAATCCGCCGTCGCCTTGCGAGCTGAGGTTCCAAATTGCGTCCCGCTACAAAATCGCCGCCCTAACGCTGGTCTGCAGTGCGCCCAAGGTGGAGCTGTTCATTGGCCCGTCGCAGGAGTACTGCGAAACCATCTACGGAATATGCATTGAGGAGGAGGATGCGGAGGTCCCTGTGCGTCCCTATCGCTACGACATGGAGATCGACCGTTCGGGAATCAATGACATAAATCTCAAATTGCTAACCGCCGCAAACGAGATCTGCGTTTACGGCTCCATGTTGCACGTGGCCCCGAATCCGAATGGTATCACCACGCAGCTGCCGAGGCCTGTGGATCTGATTCGCATACAAGAGCTGCTGCAAAAGGGTGGCACCACCAGCCATTCCAAGGAGGAGGAGCACGCGGAGAAGTTGAAGCAGTTCATGTCGCTCATAAAGAGTGGTTCTCCGCAGGCGGAGGTAACTGCTGCCCCTCCTCCAACTCCCGCTGCTCCTACTGTCGATATCTCGATCCTAAAGGAGCTCATGGACAAGCGATTCCTTCAGCTAAACCAGTTGGTGACCAAGCGGCTGGATGACTTTGAAGCCAAGCAAGCGGAGAAGCTGGATAAAATCATTGCCCTGTTGGAAAAGAAGCAATCTTAATAATAATTCTACAACTCACTAAACTCATATATATATGTATACTTTTTTGTAAATCATAAATCATTGTATTTTGTAAAAGTTTCAAAAGACTGTCTTTGGTGCATATATTTCGAATGTGATTAAATTTAAATTTGTTTTATATTTCCTAAATTTGAATTTTCAATTAGCTGTTACTTCGATTATAAGTCATCGATAACTTATTCGATAACCACCTGTTGGCTTTGTTGACGTTTTGATTATCTGGTCGTAAAGAAAGTTGGCTTGAAAGCTGATCATGGCCCACATCAGGGGTCACAGTTAGTAGTAGTAGTTCGCTAGCCCCATGAATCTATCCACTCGCTCTGTCCTGGCCATCGGCGGCGTCTTCTTAGGCTGCTGCAGTGGCGTGGTGTTCCTGGAGCTGCTGGTTACACTGGATCCGGGTGCTGGTAACCTGATTACTGCCGCCCAGTTCACCTTTATAGCCCTCGAGGGCTTCATCTTCACTTCGAAGTTTGGTCGGGCCAAACGGGTGATCGATCTACGCAGCTATGCTCTCCTGGTGGCCATGTTCTTCCTCACCAGCGTCTGCAACAACTATGTGTTCGAGTTCAACGTTCCGATGACGCTGCACATGATCATACGCGGCGGTTCCCTCATCTCGAACATGTGCCTGGGCACGCTGGTGCTAAAGAGGAGCTATCGGATAAGCCAGTACATATCGGTGATTATGATCAGCGTTGGAATCTTCATATGCACATACTTCTCCAGCCGGGATGTGGCGAGCAAGGGGGTTAGTAGTGATGAAGCAGCCACAGAGGCGGACATATTCTGGTGGCTGGTGGGTGTCCTGCTCCTAGTGTTGGCCCTGTTCATCTCCTCCTACATGGGTATCACCCAGGAGCTGCTGTACCGGCGACACGGCAGTCAGTGTGCGCGGGAAGCCCTCTACTATACGCATCTGCTGCCGCTGCCTGCCTTCTTCCTGATGCAGGACAACATAAGTACGCACTGGAGCCTGGCCTTCGAGGGGGACTCCTACCGCCTGCCCCTGCTGGGCGTGGCTGTTCCCCTCATCCTACTCTATTTAATAGGCAACGTGCTGGCCCAGCACCTGTGCATTAGTTCCGTTTATACACTGACCACGGAATGCAGCTCGTTAACTGTGACTCTCATTCTAACCCTCCGTAAGTTCATCTCGTTGGTGTTCTCCATTGTGTACTTCCGGAATCCCTTCACCCTGTTTCACTGGCTGGGCACTGTGCTGGTTTTTGTGGGCACTCTGATGTTTGCCAATATGATTAGAGCTCCTGGAAGGTCGGAGCTACGAACTGAAGCTGTGAAACAGGACTAGCATGCACTGGACTCTTTTGTGACGAACAATGATATATAATTCCATTTACATTTTACATTTAAGTACAAGTACATGTAATTACAAATTAAAATTAGAATTAAAAGACTTTCTCATAATTGTTATGAATTAAAAGGTTAATAAAAAAGTGATGATGCTCTCTTCTCTGGACGATCTTTGGCGATAAGAAAAAACTAGACATAAATGCGTTGTTGCAGCTGAGGAATATCCTAATACTGGCTGCAGCCTTTGCTTGATCCAGCCAAGCAGCAGGATCATAGCTACCGCTTCCGCTCCCCTTACGCCCGCCCCGCCTCGTTCTCCAGCCACTTGACAATCGATTTGTAGTTCCTGTTCATCCAATCTACACTGGTCTCAATCTGCTCTACGATCTGCTGGATAGGACGGTCATAGTCCCAGTGAGCATTCTTCACGAAGTTTTCGAACTCGCCCAGCTTAAACTTTGAGTTAAACCGCTTCGTGGCAAATTTAAAAAGTATGTGGATGTTGGACATCTGGTTGCCCATGCTGAAAGAGATTTAAATAATAATTGCTATAGTATTTACATTTACTTTGGAGGACTACCACTTACTAGGTCTTGATCTCCTGCCAGTTGTTGCGCAGAAAATCAAATGCTATCTGCTCACCCACGACCGTGCTGGAAACGGCTGCAAATACCCGGAAAAGATCCTGCTTACGTATATGCTGGCCGGCGATGCCACGGCGCAGGTAGCGATACAGCAGCCATGGCTCCCGGGAGCATCCAAGAGCACTCAGCAGTAGATCCTTCTCCCCGGGAACACTGGTCTTGAGGTACCGCTCAAAGGCAAAGTCCCACTCATACTCTGTACCATACTGGATGGCCGAGCAGTAGACGACGCCACGGAGATTGGGCACGATGCTGGAATGGAAGTGAAGAATATATATTAAACAAATATTCATGGATTTATAACATGCTTTCTTCAGCTAAACTCACGGATTATTGGCATCCGGATTGGGGGTCTGTACCCAGTTCTGGAAGTGTCTGCTGGCTTCTGCGATGCACTCCTGATGGCCCAAATGGCAGGCCATACCCAAAACGTCCGCTCGCTTCAGCTGCACCAATATGTCCTCCGATTCACCTGAATCGTGGAAGCCCACCTGGTCGTATACCTTTGACAACTGCTTCAGCAAATAGTTCTGTGAACAGTACATGTTAGAGAACTCCAAGCTGTTTTCATATATGTTTAAATTACCTTGATCAGATCGTAATCGCCGGAGTGGACGAACATGGAATCGATGAAGATAAAGTTGCTGATGGCCGCCTTCCAAGGCACATGACCCGTCTCGTGTGCCAAGTAGCGGGTGAGATTCATGGCAGTATCGTAGGTGAGGTAGGATCCCCGGGCCAGGTTCATTACATCATCAATCAATTGGGCCCGGTTGGCCGGGGCGATCTCCTCAAAGTGCTGCATATCCATCAGATGGCCGGTGATAGCTCGCCAGTTATCCAGATCGTAGTTCACTCTATAGTAGCCTGTTTGCTGGACATTAAAGATGAACCACTTGGCAGTAGAGAGGTTCCTGTTCTCCAGCTCGTACAGCCTGGTGCGTGGCATCCATGTGGTGGGCCGGGTATTGGCAAAATTTAGCTCCGCGGCAGTGGTAAAGGTGATGGGTATCCACCAGAGCAGGCTCTCGTCCTCCCTGGTGGTATTCGTGTACACAAAGCGCACTTGCTCCAGTCGAATTACGTTCGAGTTGGGATGCCGGGATACCTTGACTACCGGGTAACCCGTTTGCAATGTCCACGTGTCCATGATCTCTTTCACACTCCGGCTGTGATCCAACAGACCCGAAGACTTGGCCTCGTTTGTGAGGAAGCGCCACAGATCGTCCTGGTTGGCGGAATTGTAGGCCCTGCAATGAAGGAGGTAGTTCTAGAAGTCCTAATCCCAATGAAATAGGGGTAATCTTCACTTACATCTCCTGCAAATACTTGCTGAGCCCACGGCGGAACACTGGATCCGTGAGGAAGTGCGCCATCATTCGGATAATGGTCGATCCCTTGGCGTAGGAGATTCGGTCGAATATCTCCGAGATCTCCTGCGGATTGAACACCTCATGCGAGATCTTGTGGGATGTGGATAGCGCGTCCAGCTGGAACACCGCTTGCAGCTCGTTGACCACAAACTGATCCAGCTGCTTCCATTCGGGGGCCACTGCATCGGCCGTCAGATACTCCATGTAGCTGGCGAATCCCTCGTTTAGCCAGATATCCGACCACCAGCTGGGCGTAACCAGGTTGCCAAACCACTGATGAGCCAACTCGTGACCCACAACCGAGGCCACACGCTGCTTGTTATTGGCCGTGGCCACCCCTGGGTCGTACAGCATCGCTGTCTCCCTGAAGGTAATGAGGCCCCAGTTCTCCATGGCTCCTGCCTGGAACTCTGGCAAAGCAATCATATCGATCTTCGGCAGCGGGAATGTTACGTTGAAAAAGTCTTGCAGAAAGGTCAGGATCCTGGGGCCCACACTCAAAGCATACTCCGCTGACTTGATGGCATCCGCTCGTGCCCACACCGAGAAGTTGCCGGAGGAGATGTGCGTGAAGTCGGTTATGGCATAAGCCACCAGGTACGTGGACATGGGAAGCGATTCGGCAAAGTGATCCCACACGTAGCTGGGCAGGTCGGGACTGCGGGGGTTGAAAATGGATAGATTGTAAATTGATTAAAAACTTTTCCATCTTACTCCAGCGCCGTATTTCTCCCGAAAAAATCTCAAAAGCTTTGCTGACTTATTGTAATAAATACTCACTGATTATTGGTGGCCACAATGGGCATATTGGAAACGGTGGTCATGTTCCGCGGACGGGCAATGTGCAGGGTGAAGTTGGCCTTCAAAGCGGGTTCATCGAAGCAGGGAAAGGCACGCCGGGCGTCCGTGGCCTGGAACTGGGTTGACGCCACCCATCTGAAACAGGCCCAAGAGAGTTAAGGTTGTCTAGACAAAATCTCCAGAATAGCCTCACCTAGTCTCATTCTGCACCTCGTAGGAGCTGCGATAGAATCCCTGCAGATAGTCCTCTATGATCCCGCCGAAGCGCAGGTGCACCACATACTCGACACCCTTCAGCAGCTTGTCGTAGAGCTCGATGACGAAGAACTGCTTCGCTCCCATCAAGTACTGCTTGTGGATCCGCAGGTTGTCCCCATCCAGCTCCCCATTCGGCAGCACCCGGCGAACGGAAGCATCGTGACGCGTAATGTTCAGCTCCTCGGCATGCATAGTGATATTGTAGCAATCCTCCAGCACTTTGATCTGGATCTGCACAGTGCCAGTGAAGCTGAAGTTCCCACTGAGCCGCGGCTCAAGTGTGATGTTGTACTTCAGCGGGCGAATGGAATGTGGCAGCCGGACGTCCCGGTCGTACTTGGGCCTTCCATCATCCTGACCCAACTTCAGTTTGTTCCTCAGATGGACGCTGGTGCAGACAATGTCCTCGCCCGGCGCCGGCTCTAGTTCGGCACATGTGGCAAAGTTATAGACGATGAAGCCTACGGCCAGCAGGGTGCAGATGAAGAAGGAGGCCAGCAGAATGGCAGTGGTAAGCGAGAGATTAAAGCGACGCCCGGTCCGCGAGAAGGTGGTGGTGGTGGTGGGCGTGGCTGCATGGCTAGAGCGATTCTCCATGCTCAGATTCTCGTGCAGTGGTATCTCCTTGACGACCATGGCGGCGGCTAAAAGTTAAGATCGAATAGTACATTTAATTCTTAATATTTCTTTCAATAAATCAATTAAAAGATGTCTGAGAAAAAGGGACTACTGTAAAGTGTAACGTATTCCTGATCCTGTAAGCAGGAAGAACTGTTCGGTAAGTTAAGGTCTTCAAGCACACCACTTCCACTTCCCTATCCACATCCACTTCCGCTCTGGCATATAAAAAGGAGCTCCGTAATGTGATATGCAACTGCAGGTCGCTCGTTTTGCAATCTCAGATCCACTTAAGTGGTTTCTCTGGCCCCGAGGCCAACCCCTTTGGCTGGCTTGTGTCTCATCATCTGCGGGGGTTTCGATTTAATTGCGCAAATTGTCGATGAGCCGTCATGTCCTTTTGCGGTCGACCAGACCTAATGGAAGCCACACAGGAAGGACTTCTTTGCGAGGAGAGTTTTTCGAGTGTGAAATCGCTCAGTTCGTCGAAAACATATCACACATTAGCTCATTCTCAGAGTGAAAAGAATATGGTTGTTACAATGAGTATTAAAAAAAGAATTGTTCATATAATCAGCGAAGATTGCAAACTTCTAAGACTATTTATGAACTCTTTACAAGCGGAAATATTGGCTGTAAAAGCTAAATAAGAATAAGATGTGAATATAAGGTAAAGAAAGGAATAAACTCTGTTTTATGAGAATCAAACCCGAGAAATCTGGAGTGATATCTAAATGTAACAAACTTTTCAAAGTACTCTGCTGCTCACTGACAATGCAATATATATCCAATATATAACAATGGCCATAAAAACAGCACAAGTTACTGTCTGAGTTGATAACTGGCTTTGGCTAGAGGAGCACACTTATGTCACCTGGCTGGTTTTTGTGTAGAGATCTCTCGGTTAAATGGGTAACGCGTATGGCAAGGGGTGTTTCCCGCAACGTCAGCCGAGCGAAATTAATGTATTTAAATTCTTGTTATTTCCCATTCAGCAGAAGCTTTGGTCGGAGTTATCCAAGAGACTGTCGGATCGGAGCCTTAGTGTTTGGTTATTCCAAATTACACAGCAAGGGGGGTTTTTCGTTCTATTAAAAATAACGATAACTATTTAATATAATCCTTATGTTGTAAAGATTTAGTTACAACCTGGTTAAGTTTAAGATCGGTCTTAGGTACTTTGTAACCATTGCTGTTTTGAATTTTTAACCTATTAAAATGTCAACGCCCCCGGTAACCTTCTTTTCTTCTGTCTACTTATATAGGCTATAGGAATAAGTACTATAATTCCCCGTCTCTGCCAGAGATTGCGAGCTTAACTAGAAGACCGGGCCTCGGAAGAGACAGAACTCCCAGCGCGCTGCTATTATCAATTGGCAAAAGTTTAAGCACAAATTGAGCGGGGCAACAACATGGTCGTAAATCAACTCATATTCATGCAAATACGTCCGTCGGGCTAATTGAGTTATGACATTAATTTGATCAGCGTCAGCTGCTGGGCTGCGTTGCTCTTCTCCTGTCTCCTTCGGTGTTTTCTTTTTTTGCAAATTGCTGCAATTAAACGCCGCCGCCAAACTACGTACAGAAGTCGGACCCCGACGCCGACCCACCAACACGATGACCTTCGGTTGATATAAGGCTGCAAATGATACGATGTCACCCAGTAGTGACTCTGCACTCCACCGCCACCCCCTCTCGGATTGGATTCCCTGGGTTCCCCGTTGGGATCCAATTTATAGCAATTTTTCATTGATAAACTGCGTGAAAAGCCTCCGGCTATGTGTCAAGCATATGGCGATGGATATAGAGTTTAAGCACTGGCATTAAAATATCCTTTGATATGAAATTGAATTTGTAATAAAGGTAATAAGGTAAAGTTGGGAGTAACAACTGGGGAAACTAGAAAGATAAATACTTTTTAGGCGTAGATAAACCCTTAAATTCATTAAAACCATAATATGAAACTCACAAATGCTATATTCCAAAAATTATAAAATCTCACATAAACGTAGAATTCTATTTTGGTAACGAATTTTCTCGCAGTGCAATGCGATTAATTAACACAAGGACATGGATAATTGCGGAGCACGGGAAAGCGAACATTGACAAATCATTGGACATAATCCCAGAGGGGGGAACCGAGTGGCGCTGGAGAGGCGACGTCTGCGTTCGAAGAAGAGCAGAAGACATGTAAATATTGGCTCTTCGCACACACCCACGATTAAGACATTAATTTTTAATCGTTCTATATTTCTCGCTCTCGTCCAAAATATCAAAGAGAGAGAGACAATTTATTGGCCGCAGAGTGATGGCCCCTCGTCTGTGTGTGCCTATGTGTGGGTGTGTGCTGCAGTGGGGGCGGGGGGTTGGAACATAAAGAATCGATCGCGATCGCTAGTCCGCCGGATAATTTGCACGGGTGCTCTAATTGGATTTTGGGGCAGCAGCAGCATCCGATATGATTTCTACAAATTTGGACAGTTAATTTGGCGAGCGATGGCCATAAATCGGTGATCTTAAGAGGAGGAAAATTTTCGGGGCCGCTAAAATGTTCATGGTCCTGCGTGAGTGGCCAATAATTCCAGGCTGATTCCAGTGTCTTGGGCGCTGGAAACTGTTTGTTTGTTGTTGTGTATTCTTTTCTCCATTAATCGTTGCCAGATGCTGCGATGCCACGGGCAAACTTGAGAAGCGTTTGCAAAATAAACAAAAAATAAACGGCGAGGGTGCAGAAATAAAAACGGAATTAAATGAAGTGTTGATTAGTCAATTACCTTCCGACGTGCAAACAGCAGCCGGCTCCCACACACTCGCAAACGCTCAGTCACACACACACACTTGTACAAACCCGCACACACCGCAAAAACGTAAGAATAATTTAATTTACCGTTAGTCGACTACTTCCTTGCACCTTCACAGTTATGCCCAAAACGGCAAAGTTGAAATCAACGTATACAAATCACTTCCACTAATTAATCACTAAACGGATAACAGCTTTAAACTCGAACTATTTAATATATTTTCGCGCGGGAGCAGCGCGAAGCGTTTCGCGTAACGGTTCAGAACGGAATAAACAGAAAACGAAATGCAAGCGTCGTCGGCACAGCATAATGAGCGAGCGAACGCAGAGATCACATTCGCTTGACTGAGTCCGAGGCAGTACGAATGCTTTTATTTGCACGCTTTTTATTAATATTACGTTATTTGTTTAAGTAGTTATGAGTAAAATTAGGAATAGGTATGCTTTCCGATATTTTATATATATAGGTAAAGATTATATATTGCCTATATCTTTTATAATATTCACATATTGATAAAAATCCTTAGTTATTATAGGAGTTTTTTTTGTTGGTGTTTTTAAGTGTTTTTTTTTTATTGTTTAGTTTCGTGAAATAAGCTAAAGAATTTCCCATTTTCCCGGCTATTTTTAAATCCCAAGCCGACATGGTCATACTAAATTAAACTTCTTTGCAACTAAACTTAAGCAGACTTCCGATAGAGGGACATTGACCGGCTAAAATGTGAATAGCAGAGTAAAGAAGAAGAGCCTTCAGCTGATTGCTGTATATTTTGATTTTGCTTGTATTTTAAATATAGTAATATAATGCAGTTAAATACGGTATATATTACCGTGGGCACCACCAAATTCGATGCCCTCATAGGCGTCGTAAAATCGGAGCCTGTTTTAAGAGCTCTGCAGGCACGAAAATGTCGAAAACTCATCGTACAACACGGAAATTCGGAACCTTTAACTGACGAGGAAATCCAAGTGATAAGCAAAAAGTTCGGAATCCAGGTGGAACAATATAAATTCCGGCCAAATTTAGAGGATATAAGGGCAGCAGACCTGATTATTGGGCATGCCGGGGCTGGCACTTGCATGGACATACTGAATAACCACAAATGTGGACTGATTGTGATCAACGATAACCTAATGGACAATCATCAGTTGGAGCTGGCCCGCCAACTGGCCACTGAAAACTATATCTACTACTGTGGGGTCACGGATGTGGACGCCAAGCTGGCCACACTGGACTTTGGAGCGCTAAGACCCTACGAATCCCAGCCCGAAAATATGAAGAAATTTGTCGAAGCCTTAAATGATCTGATGTCCCAATGAAGAAGTCGTAAAAACTTAACTTTGAGGCTTTAAAGGTTCCATCTTTATAAAGTTAGCTTTCAATCTATTTCAGCTCACAGACACCGCTCTTCTCCTACTAATTAAAACCTAAAAGGTCCTGAAAACATTCCCCAAATGAATACCAAATCTTTGCTTTTGTTGCCAACCCTCCAGTGGGGTTAGCTTTAAGCTATTTATTTATAAGTATATACGAGTGAAGTTAATAAACACGGCGAACACGTCTACGAAGAACATTAATTAATTATTGGCAAAGCTAAACGCTTGCTGGGGGTTAAGATGAGATAGATAAATTCACGGCTAAAGCGTACATTATTCTGTTATCCATTACTGTAACCTGGTAAATTCCACTCTCGATAAATCTGATGCTTATTTGAATAATTATTAATTTCATGTGTGCATAATGAGACTCTGAACATGCTTTGGTTGTTTGCTGCCGATTGGCCTCTGCAATCCTTATGTCGCTTACTCCGCATCGGCGGCCGCAGCTCCGTTCTCAATGATGGCATCGAACGAGAATGGCTGGAAGGCGTAGCCCTGGCCCTTGTAGAACTTGCTCTGGAACTCCACCCTGGGAATAAAAAGGAAGTCAGATTAGGTATAGATAGGTATAGGTATGTAGACTCTCCGTCCACGACTTACCAGTGCAGACGCAGCGTGTGCAAGAAGGCTGACAAGCCCTCCATTAGCACCAGAATGCCAACGGTTAGAATGGCCCAAAAAGCAAACACGCAGGTCAAGATGACGCCGCCAAGCCAGCCCTCTTGCTTTAGGCCAATGGATAAGACCATTGTCCACAACACCTCTGCCAGCTCTGTTGAAAATAAATATTTTTAATGAGTAATACCCACGGATTAAGATGATCCCCAATACTTACGGGCATGCGCCAGTGAGAGCGCCCACAAACGTAGATAGGAGGCGGTATGGGAGACCGAACCCAGCACATACTCGATGGTGTGGATGCTCTGGTGTATGAAGATCTCCGACAGCTCCTCCTCTTCCTCGTGAGCACCACCACCGCCATGGGAACCGCCATTGGACACGCCACCAGTCTCCGCATCGGACGTGGCACCGGCAATGGGCTGAACCTGGAAAGTAAATCGTTATTTGGTGAGAACTGTCTATTGGGGAATATATCTTCTCGAACTTCAGTCGAACTTTCTTAAGCTTGAAACCGCAGACGAAAAATTTCATTAAAAACTGATCGTAGGTCTCTACAGATATTATTTAAAATGGAAAAGTATAAAGGGTTGAAGCTAAGGAAGCTCGACTTGGACATGAACAACAAACGACACGACTAACCTCTTCCTTTGGATTTGGAGTGAATTGGATTGTTTTTTAGTATTTGGTTTTCAGTTTTTAGTTGGTGTGGATTTTGGTTTTGGGGTTTTGTTAATTTTATTGTAAATCGGGTGGCATAAATGAAACGAGAAGCAGTTAGTAATAATAATCATAATGTGGAGAACAGAGGGATGTACGCTGATGTGTTGTGAGGTTAGTGAGGATTGTGATGAACTGCACATTGAAGTATGGAAGCCCTATAGCTACTACTACTTACATTGGCCTGCTTGCGTGCCTGCATAATGAGCAGCGGCTTGGCCAGCAGCATCACAGGAATACAGCCGACAGCCACCAGTACGAACAGAACCTGGATAAAGTGTTGGCCCCAGAACATGTACACCTCGCACTTCTCCGGCGCTTCCTTGGGCGTATTGAACAAGACCATGTCAATGAAGGTGATCAGAATGGAGGGGGCACAGGCTTCGGAATAGGGTTCTGTGAATAAATTAAAAGCATTAGTTAAACTCCAGCTACGTTCTTTACTTGACAGGAGTACTCACTCGGATTGGTGGCCGCAAATTTAATCCATTTGATGAACATCAGCAGCACCATGTAGAAGAAGAGGAGCAGCAGGAAGACCAACTGCGGTATGAACTCGTAGATCATGGAGATCCTGTTCCGGAAATAGGTGTGATTGTGCCAGCTCATGATCACTCCAAAGACCATGTGAATAACACCGAATATGATCGAGATCTTCATCTTGTAGGCATTGTGAAAGATGATCTTGTTGGCGTTCGCGACCTGCCAAATGGGATCCATGCCAAACGGATAGGGAGCGCCCTCGTAGTCACCGTTAGGATTCAGCTGGAGAAACTTGTTCTCCATAACGGTCGACTTGTTGTAGGACATGTGCCAGTGCGATCCGAAAATATTCAGCGACTTGGAGAATATATCATTATAGATGAGACCCGTGTACATCGAGAAGACACCCATCAGGAAGATGATGTAACGTCCGCCAAAGAAGATGTTCCAAATCTCATTGTCCGTTTTCTGGGCAGCCAGTCCCTTCTCCTTCCGTATCATCCAGAGGCCAAACAGAGCCATTATGGCGCCATGTCCCAAGTCACCAAACATCACGGCGAACAGGAAGGGGAAGGTGATGATGGTGTAGGGAGCAGGGTTCATCTCCCGGTAACTGGCCACGCCATACGCATCGATCAGGGCCTGGAAGGCCTTGGTGAACTTATTGGTTCGATTGTAGGTCGGCGGATTCTCAAACGTTTGCATTCGGTTGAGAATCGGCGGCACCGACGATCCCGATCTCTCGGTGCCCCGCCGCAAGGCCAGCTGAATGGTCTCAAAATCCAGCAATGGCACCCAACACTCGGCAATCAGACACTTCTGAGTCACGTCCAAGTTAAAGAGATTTAGCGTATGGTAGATGGCCTTGATCTTGCGCACCTTGACGAACCAGTTCTTTAGGTTCTTGGCCGCGGCCACGAGCACGCGATGGCGATGGTCCTGAGTCTGTCCAAGCACCGTGTTCAGGTCCTCGATGCGCGTCATCACACCCATGGCCATTTCACGGCGATCGGCCGGGGCCTCGGGGCAAGGATAGAGCGTAGCGCGGAAGCCCTCGCAAATCTTCTTGACGCGCGTCTTTAGCTGGTCGCCCTGGAAGAAGATGATGAACACCGACTTGTGCACCTGGTCGCCCTGAAAAATCGGTTGGCGGAAATGCGGAATATAGGTTAGGTTCATAGGCGGAAAGGAGGTTATGACTTACATTGGTGGGATCCTCCAACGGCGTCTCAATCATGGCCTGGCGCAGGAAGACATTGCCACGGCAGGCGCGCCAGAGCATTCGCTCGAAGGCTGGTAGCCGCTCACGCAGAATCACGCCAGCCACGAAGCTAAAGGGGGAGAGGGATTAGTGACACTGCTCCTTAAAGATGGAAAAGTTCCAAAACAGAGTCATTCCGGTTGTTATTTACGAAACAAACAAGGAAAACTAAACTCTCAAGCACAAGTTACCAATGGACGCGCGAGGCGAGAGCGGAAATCAGGAAATCGGGATGAATGAGAGACTCTGGAAGGGATCGCTGGGATAAATGGGGTGGTTAGGTGGACAACTGAGCTCTGGACGATATGCGGGACGGTGCAGGGTGACAAGGCAAGGCAAGGCGAGGCGAGCGAAGCTAATGACGGATGTCTCTATATACAGCTGATAGATCGGTCGATATACGGATACGGAACAGATACGGAGGATACGGATAGGATAGATGAGCGCTGTTATACGACTGATTGATTGGCCTTGTCTGGCAGTTTTGCGGCAGGGTCAGAAGGTACCAACCATGGCAGATAATCCTCACGTTCGTTCGATTTCTCCATGTAACTAAATACACACATTTAACACATTTTTTACAATTTTTGTTTTGTTTTGGGGGAAGAGAGAGGAGCATAGAAAGAGAACGACGTTCAGTTTAGATTTTGATATTGTTTTTGGCACAGCTTGGCACAGAAAATTATTGCTTGAGAAACTCCAAAAGAGACTTCAAGCTGGTCTGGATGAAACATATGGTTGCTGACATGGTTTTTAGTTAGTCTTTGCTCGGCGCAGCTCTGCATTTGATTAGTTTGGCGTTTTTGGCGGAAAGTAAAGCAATAATTTTGTGTGGCATTTCGATCGGTTTAGAGCTAAGAAGCAGGCACAAAATATATACAGTAAAAGCTCCCTTGGGCGGACACTACTTCGTACATCACTCTCCTAGATACAGTTTTTACAAAGATTGGAGATAAACCATTTAAACCAGCTTATTACATTAATTTTCGAGATTCAGGTTCACATTAAAGACTACATTTAAAGGTGAAGTATTTGCTTCAATTTTCATTAAACAAACTTGGTATTTATACATATGTTTTCCATCAATATACAATTGATTTAGATTCTCCCTGTTGATATATTTCTCCGTATTTTAATATATAGAGAAAAATAATTGTTTAATCTCGGAAATTAAATATGTGCACCCAACAGTAGCTCTTATTGCATATTGGAACAAAGGTCTAAGGCGACGCCTGCCCAATCTTGGATTCTAACGGCACGTTGGATACATACCCGAGCTGAACGGGACCCATGGAGGCACCGGCGGTGCGCGCCTCGTCGGTAATCAAGGCGCGGGTCATCGACTCTGTCGTTTGGTTTACGCCGCCTTCTTGCTAGAAATTGGTAATGGTATTTTGGGCAAAAGTTCATTCATTCGGCTCGACTTGCGTTCCGGGTGTTAGTTTTAAGTTAGCACTCGGGAAAGAGGTTAGTACTAGTACTGGTAGTAGTAGAACCGCCTCCGAATAAAGGTTGTTGGGCGTGGGTGGGGAAAGGGATTGGGGATTTGGGATTTGAAGGGGAGTATATATATGCATATGGAAACACCGACACCAGGAGTTATGTGTGCTTAATGTTTGACATCAATTTCGATAGCCTATCATCGACACAGGGGGACAGGGAACACACGTAGGAACACAAGAGCGACAACAGCAAAGAGTGAGAGTGGAGGAGGAGCGCAGGAGGGCGGAGAGCGAGAGCGAGTCTTGGTCTTGGCCTGAGTATAGCTTTAGTTTTGGCTTGTTTTCTTTTAGTTTTCCCCCAAGTTCTCGTGTCCGGTCATATCAGTGTCCTTATCAATATTTACCCAAGCTTCAAATTCTGTCCCGGCTGGCTGGCTCGGACACCCTCCTCGCCCAGCAGCTGCGCCTGCTCGTCCTCGTTCTGGTTGTCGGCCATCTGCGGATATCGCCGATATTTGCTGGATGAGTATGCTGCGCCACTCGACTTGTACACCGTGGGCACCGACTTGACCAACGCACCGAACCAACAATGTGCAGGTGGCAGGCGGAAGTGGCAGAGGCAGAGGTAGTAGTGTTGTTTTTTCGTGTGGTGCATTTTGTGTGTGTTTTTGTTACGTCGGGGGTCGGGGTTGGGTTGATTGATTGAATGATCGAGAAACAAAAATGTAAAGAAAACGCATAATAAAATAACCGAATATATCAACAAAATAATATATAATAACTAAACAATAAAGCTGATACATATGTACATACATCTATGTATAATTATAAACATTTGTGTGTGGAAAGAAAGCAAGTTAATTTAAGGAAAACAAGAAATTCAAGAAGGTGAGCCCAACAAGAAGTCAGTTTCTTGAAGTTTTTTTAGCCTCTACTCTTAACTGGGTGGAACTTCTTGTAGGAAACTGGTGAAATTTGAAAGAATTTTTGGGAAAATTCCTCTACTAATAAGTTATAAACCCAAAAACCTTTCATTTCTAGCCAAATGTTTGTAAAAACCACACAAAGTATATTAAAAATACCAATTAATTTGTGAATTTTAAGTAGTGCAAGGAAATATGTACGTAAACATTTGAAAATAAATATTTTATATTTATTTTCCAAAATTTTCTGTGTTTTGTTTTTAAATTTTTGAAATTTTGAACCATAGAAAATGTTAAAATAACTTAACTCGTAGTTTTTAATCAAATGGTAAAATTGTTAAACCTCCTGTGGGTGTATATTATACTTTAAATATGACTTCACTTCAAGCACACTCGTATTTTGGCATAAAATGCTTGTTAATTAGCTTGCAAGTCTGTTTTAGTTTTATATTTATTATGGGCAATAAATGAAAATTAAACCCTACCTTTTTTTGCCCTTAAACGATCGTGTTACAACACTTTTTCGACTTACTCAAGAACACACCATAATAAAATAGAAACAATAACCATCAACAACTGATATCAAACGCACAACTGGGGAATATTTGTACAAACTAAAACTGAGAAGAGATAAAAGCACATAGTTATGTGGTTCCCCTATTGGAAAGCGGAGAAGGAGGAGCGGGAGGAGATTCGTGCAGAGGGGACTTGGACGGGTAATAAACTATTTTTTGAGGGTGTGTGGTTCTGGTAGGGAGGGCAGCCGTGACTGTCTCACTTGTGTTTATGTTATTGCTAAGAATAGTTGGTTAGTTGGCCCGGCTGAAACCCCTCCGGTTGCCATATGTTAAATCAGTGGCCTATGGCGGTTTGGTTTCTGATATATTAGTGGGGAAACCGCCTCCATAAATTAGCTAATGATGCTAACCACTTACCTCGTCGAAGAAGACCTGGGTCTTGCGGAGTATGTGCTTCAGCTCGGTCAGCTCCAGGAAATTGCGCTTCAAAGCCTCGGCATTCTGATTCACCTCCCTCAGCTCGTTCTCCAGCTTCTCGAAGGTGGCCTGTTGAGAGAAACGGGCACGGAAGCCATACAAGGTAAGTCAGCGGTTAGCAAGGCAGATGTGGTTTCAGTTTCATATTGGTATTTCCTTCAAAATTGTGTATGGTTTGTGTTTTAAGCTTAAGCCTGCGGTGTTTCATACCAACAGTGGGTAGATTGTGTTTTTTGTACCCCTGATAAACTCTCAAAGACGCCACTAACCTCCAGATCAATCATCTCTCGGGGCTGAGGAGCCTCGGGACTCTCGCCAGTGTCCAGCATGGGTATGCCATCCTTCTTGATCTCCTTTTCCAAGTAACGCAGCTTGCGCTCCATCTCATCACAGCGGCGGACCTCATTCACGAACTTTCGCTGGAAGGCATTCACATCCGGATTGAGCTGTGTGGGTTCAAGGGGAAATACTTTATTGTTAAGAAGAGTCACTAAATATCATATTATAATTAGAGGCTTTACAGGTGAATTGTGTTGCAAATTATGAACAAAAAATTGTTAAAAACACTTTTAATTAGACCCTGAACAACTCATGTCTAACTACACTCAATTTATGGCAGGTTCTCATAATTTATTGTTTCTACATTTAGTATTAAAAACAATAAACCAAATAAAAACAATGTGGAATATCCAAATTCCCTTGCCGCATTATGTGATGTAATGGTTGATACTCACATCACGGAACTGGACCAATCCCAGCTCGCCCAACTCCGAGACGCAGGCGTAGGCCGCCTCACTTTGCAGAAAGAGCTGGCACAGCGCCATCTCCTCGCTCCGGAACAGGGAACCCATTGCGGCAGCCCTTGTGGTATCTGCGAATGCGAAGGAGCAATTATCACCAAATGATATATAGAATATGTATGTACATATATACACGCCGCACTTTCTCAGTTCAATTTTATTTAGATATGTATGTATGATTCACGGTCACGCAGAAACCACGGCTGCAATCTGCCACCCGTTCCTGTTCTTGGAACGAATCGCGGCTTTGTCATAAACATATGTATATTTTTGTACCGATTTTATTATCGGATTGGGGGCGGATGTCGTACACTTGTCCACCCTATCCCGCCGCCGCGATATCTGTAATCTATATAGTATGTGCGGTCACAGATTCGATTTCTATACCCAATAAACGTATTGATTTTTCCCAGCAGAGCGCAGACACAAAAAGAAAGTGCTACGTTGGACCCGACAGCCAAAGGTTTGTGGTTGTCGGAGAGTCGTTAAAACACTTGGCTTTTGGACAATCTTGACCGACTAAGAATAGTCAAAGTGTCTACTTCCGACGATTTATGAATGATTAATTACCAGTTCCTTATAAATATAAATAAATTCGTCCACAAATTCCAGCAACAACCCAATCGGGCAAAGAAAAACTATGAATATGATTGGTGTGGCCAGACAAGGCAGAAGTAAAAAGGTGATAGATATGTTCACCAGAGGCCAAATCTGAACTTTTCTTTTTTTTCAGCTATATCAAGACCTATGATAATAATAATACCTATGATAAATAATAAAAAGTTAAAAATGTAATAAATGAACCTCACACCTTAACACTCATATAAATTTGTATATTTATAAATCGATTTAGTGTGAGAACACTTTAAATTTAAAGAGACTTCCAGTTATAAATTTCCTGACCTGGTAACACTGCGGCTAATAAGAAGAGGAAAACTTCAAAATAAACCGCCATTTTGCGAAGGTAAAAAATGCGTAATATCAATAAATTTTAACCAATTCCTTCGCATCTTTAGCTAGGAAAAAGGGCAATAGATCATGGATCGCACAGCCACCTGGAAGGCGGAGGAGAAGGAGCATAGCGAGAAGCTGTATAGGAAGCTGCAGGGCTTGACCTTGGTCCAACCAGCTTCCGACGAACTGCGGAAACTGCTCGCCTGGGACATGTTCCTGAAACCCAACCAGTCTGCATTCTTTCACGTGATGCACTACCTCTTACGCCTGCTAGACCCCGCCGAGTTCAAGCGCCGCTTCTTTTGGCCCATCACGGACAAGAAGGCCGAGGCGAACTTCCGCGCCAGCACGGTGGAGTACCTGAAGCACTTGAAGGAGAAGCACCAGCTGCAGTGGTGGCCCAACATTCAGTCCTATCTGGTGGTGATGCCAGGCGGCATGCGGTTCATTAACTTCCTGCTAGATCTGGTCAGCTTCGTGATCCAGGAGCAGATCAAGCAGCGCGAGAAGGCACTCGCCCAGGACGTGACCTCTACCCCGCCCAAGAGTGCTAAGGTGATGGCCCGTCAGAATGCCTTGATGAAGGAGTATGCCTCGGCGTACTTGACAGATATGGAGGAGAATATGGGCCTGTTACGGCACAATATCCAGAAGATCCGTGGCTTCTCTGCTGATATATCTGCGGAGGTGGGTGTGCCCGAGGCGCATCTCCTGGATGAAGGCTTCCTGGACGATTGCGAGGCCACCAATCGCCGGCGCGTTGATCGGAAAGTCACCCAACCCGCCAAGTGGGCTGCATCTGAGCAGGAAGTTCTCTGTGGTCTGAAGGAGGACATTGAGCACTTCCAGTCCAAGCAGGCGGAGCACAACCAGAGTCAGGAGCAGGTAGAGCAGACGCTACGCGGCACGCGAGGTTTACTCGATGGTGAAGCCTTTGGAGGAGGAGGAGGTGAGATGTCCGTGAGAATTCCAAGTAACTATCTATAAAATTCCTTTTCCTGCAAAGACTTTCATCAAGCAGGTGGCTCTAAAGTGGAGCCCCTTATAGACGCTCTCAATCGTGTCAGCGGATCAATGGCCGAGCAACTGGATGCCCACGATCACTACAACGAGTCGAATGCGTTCGTCTCCAAGGATCTACAAGCACTGCGCGTGGAAGTCACCCAGATTGAGGCGCAGCTCACCCAAGTGCAGAAGGATCTAATTACGCGGCTCGCCGCCTTGAAGCCAAAATCAGCATCATGTGCGGAAAATCAAGGAAGCAATCCGCCAGTAACGCCCCGCTTCGATACACGCCAGCAAAGTATCGGCATGAAGTTTATATCGACACCGCCTATCCGAATCGATTTGGCTAGCGGCAGCGGACGCAGTGCTCCTGTGCGACTGGCCCTTCAGGGTGACTTTAATGCCAAGCAGTACGAGACATTCAGCAGCAGCTTGTTGGGTAAAAAACATAGATTGACCTTGTGAAGAAAGTATACCCATTATTGCTTTTCTCAGCACCTGCTCCTCCACGTTCAGCCCGAAAGCTAAAGGACCTCGACCAGTCTTTGGCTGGAAACGATCTAAATGGCACCATGAACCGATCCAAGATCAATGATCCCATGCAGATGCTGCGCACCATTCAAAAGAACGCAACCAAGCCTAAGGCGGCGCCGCAACCAAATCTTTCCGCTTTGGGGAGCAAGTGGAAGGAGTTGCAGGCCTCTTTTGGCTTCAATGAGGAGGCCTCAGCCTCTGCGGCGATCTCACCAGAGACTGCATCGCCAGCGACAGACGCGAGTGAGTGCACCCGCATTGAACGCATTACACGTAACTCCGAAACGAACAATTCGTTGGTCGCCAAGAACGCAGCGGTGATGAAGGTACTGAATGCCTCACGGAATGCCCATAATCACAGCACTTCGCCGTCGGGAAGGTTGGATGCCTTGGTGACTGGTCCTTCTGCTGAACTCCTTCAGCAGGAAATGCCCCCTCGCCTCTGTCTCAACGACATAACCATTGATGTGAGTGGTCTATTCCTTAAGAAGTTTCTAGTTGTGCGGTCATAATATAGTTTCTTTGCAGGATCCACAGACCCTCGACTCTGATTTCAACTTGGAGAATAACATGAATTTCCTAAATATTTCGCACAAATTCGGCTTTGATCAAGGCAACGAGGAGGATGACCTGCAAAACATCAGCGATAGTGTGCTCCGAGACATCGAAATGTAGCCCAAGGCACTGGAGGGAGCAGTAAGCCTGCATTTATTATCTATTTTGATATCTTGAAATAATGAATTTATGAAATTAATTTGAATTGAATCTATAAACCAACTATATTGATCGTAAATTTATATTTTCTGATATTTATAGGCTGAAAGGTATTAGGACACAAATAGTGTAAATTGAATATGTATGTAACAGGCAGAAGGAGGCCCTAAAGTATTTATATTCTGATCAGCATTAACAGGCGAGTCGATTTAGCCATGTCCATCTGTCTGCACTCCAACTGTATAAAAACGAATTCTGAGGAGGAACTATCTGTGAAAAGTGTCTGTGAAAGGATTAAGATGATAAATAAGTGGTAACCTTATGGTATTCACCTTGCGTATTGTATATATTGTTACAAAGCATTTCTTTATTCAGTTGGACCTTCCGTAGCGTAGGCAAAAACAGGAAATCGTAGGCCCTGTTTCCGTTCCGTATATAAGCCTAGATTTCTTCTTCACTGGGAAAGTGCTTGGGTCCGAATACAGTTCTTATGCCAGGAACGCCACAGGTTGGAATATAATTATTATAAGAGCAGAAACTCCACACCCCTACTATTAAAAAGTTCTATAGACTTTCAATAAAAAGCCTCATTTAATTTTAACATACAAAATGTTTTTTTTACATTTTTGTAGCACTTTTTGCTAGTTTAACAATACTGTTTTAATAGACATGGAGAGATCCGAGCTAATGCTTTCCAAAGACATTGGGTTCGGAGGAGGAACCTCCTCCACTGGCGGCGGCACTCAGCTCCTCGAGCAATTCATTTGACTGGCGATGTCGATTGGAGTTCGAATTGATGTTGGAGTACAGAACATTTTCACTGTTGAGGTTGCCATTGAGTCTGGGGAGATGGGAGTTATCCCCGGAATCAACATCTACAACTCGATTGGCATTTAAGTCCGTTCCAGGGGCGCAGTTGCGACCGATCAATGAGCGCTGGAGTTGAGACAGGCAGCTAGAAAATTATTATTAAATATTTGATGAATGAGAAATAATTTCATTATTTTTAATTCTTAATTTAATGTTTGCCAAAAACTCGGAAAAATATTCCAAGAGACAAGCAGTACCCTTCGATGTACGGCTGCTTCTAGACATAGCCAATGCTTGTAATCAGTAAACGTTTGCTAATCTTTATGACTAGACCCAGTTGGAAAGTTAATACTGATTCATTGTCTGGGAAAACAAAGGTATTCGAAATCTCACCGCTCCAATCGTCGTTCGCTGCTCCAATCCTGCAGATCGTATACATCCGTGTATCCCAGCTCGTTGCTCCGATGGAAATGCACACCGTTGCCCATCAGCGGTGATGCGGCGGGGTTCAAAGCCCTTTTGCCGTTGGTCCAGCCCCGTGAATACTGGAAGGTCTGGCCCATGCAGGCCATGGACAAGGTGAAGAGAAACAGTGGCAGCAGCAGAAGACGCATCATGACGCTGAGGAGGGAAGTCCCGGTAATGAAACACAGGACACTCGGAGGAGATGATGACCAGAGATGGATGCGCGTTCGAGGCTGAGCTACGTCTGAACCAAGAGGCCTCAGCGACCGCGCTTTTATATCGATGCAGGGCCATGGCGGCGATGTCTTCCATCCCGGGATTCTTGCTTCGATGCCCCCAGAAACACACACTTACGCAGATTAACCGGGATTATTAGCACCCAATTGTTTCAGAGCCGCCTCCACACATATGGCCACGCCCGCTCTGGGCCAGCTGGCTGCTCAAACTGAATGCATTTGCTGATTGGAAAACTACCCGTTATTTCCCCCCTTTCCATCCATTTTACCCAGAGAATGTTGAGGGAGGGGGTGGAAAAGTGAAAGGCTTGAACTAAAATTGGCCCAAAAAAGTAATTTGTGACCAGTGCCAGTGGCAGCAAAGTGTCCGCCGTATCAAAGTTCAAAGCTCACCTTCGGGTAATTTGATTTACGAGCGGATTTGTGCCTTTCCAAAAATAAACATTTATTTTATTTAGATCCTAAAAATGGAACTCATCTGATTCCAGTACAGTGACTACTTAATCCCTGCTAATTCTGCTTCAGCCCTACGGCATCCTTAAGCTCCTTCACCTTTTGTGTCGCAGGAGGAAGAAAGGCATCCTGTGACTTCAAGACGTTATTTTTTAATTCTAAAATTATGTTTCAATGAGAATTACTCTTAAAATTAATTAGCTAACATATTTCAACTTTTCTCAGATCAGAATTGCCAGAGCGCAAAATTGCTATAAATAAAAAGTAAAATAAAAACGTTCAATTTTTTTTTATAATTAAATACATATACGCAACACGGGTCTGACATAAATTACGTTATAGACTAGTTATTTCACTATCGGGCACATTTGTGCGGTTTGCACCATTGGAACCATTGGCTCCATTAGCAGCATTTGCTGCATTCTGCTCCAGCTCCACGGCATTCTTTTCATCCGTCCGCTTTCGTCGTCTCAGGAGGAAGTAGCAAACACTATAATTTATGGCAAAAATCACATCATTTCGTATACTTTCATTGGAAAATATTTGATAGAGAGAACTTACACAAAGACCAGGACATTGGGAATATAGAAAATTTCGCCAAAGAGCCAAATAGCACCGGGAAAGGTGTCTACGGTGCTTTTATAGATCTCACTGAAGATGGGTGGGAATATGAATTGGGCAATTGGTTCACTAATCCCGAAGATGGAGTACATTTTGCCTGAAATTAAAAAAATGAAAAGATAATCTTGTAATATTTGAATTTGAATTATTCTTCATTAGAGTTCATTTATGCATGGATTATTAGGTTACATCTATTCGTTCTTCTTTATTCATTACTGTTTATTTATGCATTATTTAGCATTCTTTAAACGCATTCAATTTATTTTTTAGGAAGTAACTTACTCAGCTCATCTCCAGCCACGATGCTGGAACCGACGGTCTTAATAGCAATCACTCGCAGACTGACGAACATGTCCACCACACCGGCCACGTAGAAGGAGGTAGTGCTGTTGGCAAAGGCCTGACAAAATCAAGAAATAAAATCATTGACATCAAAACCCACAACCACAGGCACATTTATGAGTTAACTCACAAAGAGTACGCGGGAGCAGACGATGGACAGGGCCGAGAGCATGCCGATCATGGAGTCGGAGACCTTCAGCAGCTTGCTCAGAATGGCTGTTCCGATAAAGGTGCCCACCAGGGCCGCTCCACTGGACAGAGTCAGGTAGATGCTAAAGTCGTTGCCGTTCCATGAGAGCTTCTTCAGGGTGAAGCGGTACCAGTAGTCGTTCTCTCCGGACACGGGTCCCACGGTCAGGAAGTAGGCGCACAGCAACAAGATGAGCAGCATGCGTCCGTTATTGGGTCGCTTGATCAGCGGGAACTTAATGCAGTCAATCACCAGAGTGGGATCGAAGAGTTCCTTGAATAGTGAGCGCCTCGGTGGCACCGCCTCTACCTTGGGCTCCATCATGTGTGGTGTCAGTTGAAAGTTGACATTTTTGTTGCCCTGCAGCTCGTCCACGTTTGTGGTCTCGTAGGCCATATTCTCGGCGCCCTGCTTTGGTGGCAAGGTGGTCGGCAACGGCGGTGGCTCATTCGCTTGGGTTCCATTCGAGGCTGTGGCCGTGGTCTGGGGCGTGGTCTTCACCTCCTTCACAAAGAAGATAATGTAGAGTATGGCAATTATCTGGAAAAGGATGGCTGTGGCAAAGGACCCTGGAAAATGTAAAAATTGAATTGGTATGTATATATATGTATATCAATATAAAACTCACATGTATAGCCCAAAGTAGTGAATAATAATCCACTAATTGGTTGACCTATAAAGGGAACTCCTGTGACGAACATGGCGAAGATGCCGAAGCGGAAAACACGATCCTCCTCCGGCGTGGCTATGGTGATATAACTGTAGATGGCCATCAAACAGAAGGTCAAACCACCAAAGAGAGCCGGAACGATGGCCTCGCAGTAGGCGCCAAACTCCATAGGCAGGGAATCAAAGAATATCGCCGAGATGATCTGGCCTAGAGATTGAATTTCTTTTATTTCAAAATAAGTCTCTTTATGACCATCTAATGAACTTACAAGTGAAGCCTAAGGCTTCTCCAACGATGGGCATTATCATGCAAGGCTTACGTTTGTTGTACCGATCTGCCCAACCTCCAGCGAAAAGGAGCACAATAAGGGGAAATATGGCAGCTGTAGGGGAAAAAACAGTTGGCATTTTAAATATATATTATGTAATATAATACCTCTCATACATAGATTTAATATGCATTTATCTACAGTTTAGCGCATTTAAAGCGGAATATAAACTTGTTTTGGGGTGCCAAAAATGTTTGACAATAATAAAACCTCATTTGTGAAAATTTAGCTGGTTAGTAAGCGCTGAGATGAGAATTCGTATATTAATACTGAGTTGTAATTAACTAAAGAATATTATAATAACTGCTAGATCCCATTCTACAATTATTACTAGCATAAATACCCAAAAGCGTCAAGCACATAAAGTTAAACTACCTTGAGAATTTAATAAAAGAATTTATATTTTTATGAAATGTTTATGATGGTGTCTTATTCAGAATCCCATTGTTTTTGTTTATAATTAAACACGCTTATCGAGTCTCGAAAATTTCTTTAAGCCAAGCTCATTTAATATGCATATAACTTGTTCTTCAATTGGAACTTGTTAACGCTAAGGTCTTTACGTTAGAGATATTTCAGTTAAAATGCATTTAGAAAATAGTAGCAGTTGCAGTCTATGTATGACACGATGTTTGAATTATTTGAAGCTGCTATTACGGATCTCTGATGCAATTGAAAAGCAATTATAATTATCAAGCTATCAAGCAAGCAGAGAAGACGCTTCGCTTGTGGCTTTGAGAACCGGAATTCCGTTTAGCGGTATGCAAATGACATTTTCGTATGGCTATTTCGATGGATTAGGAATCTAAAATATTAATATTATCCATGGCAATGACAATGACAGTGGCAGTGAACTCACGAAAGTCACTCGAATAAATCGATGTAAGAACAGGTTTCGAGGTTTGAGCTTTGCGATTACGATTACGATCCAGCAGCGACTAGGCTAAGGCCTCTCTCGACGAGGCGGCTCTAAATTAATCACCAAACGATATAATGGGGGTTTTTTTTAGCACCATCAGGCAGCGACGGCGAAAGACAACTCGAACTCACGAGCGAATCAATTAAAGAAGGTAATTAGATGTTCGGGTAACCGCTAATTTCCGACGACATCCATCAAAAGACATGGATTCTTTGGTCAAGAAATGTACACTCAGAGCAAAATAAAGCAAGCTTAAAAAATCCATAAATGTATTTCAGGTAATCAATAATTTTAACTAATTTGCAATTCTTTGTGCATGCGTCTTCAATTGAGTGTTCTTGCTACGCTTTATTAAATAATCTCCAGAATGTAAGCCATATAGGTTGCGTTACGAGTTATTTAAATTTAATTTTTAAATTAGAACATTATCTTAAATAATTAATATCATAAATATCATCCAATAAATCAATTGACCTATTATTATTTTTCTCTGTGCATCCCACGTATAGACATGGTTCCCAAAGGGGTAGGCGAGAGACTCTTAATATGCAGAGGAGTTAAGATGGGAATTCGAGTTTAATTTAAGCACAAACCTGAATTTTTTTAAGCAATGCTAATGCCAAACCAAACGCGTATATTTAATGAACGACTCGTGTTATGAGCTGATGATATATGGCCAATCTCTTTCTTTTTACCCATCGGAGCCCGTTTTCCGGAGACATCGGCGGCGAGGATCTGTGCCTCCAGTTCCGCCTTGCAGACGGTATAGTTGAAGCCGGGAGCTCCTGCCACCAGGCCTGCCAGGTCGGGTGTGGCTCCCAGAGTGGTGTTGGCAAAGTCAAAGTCATCGCACTCGATGCCCAGCTCCGATTTGTCCAGCATTGTGTCGCAGACCATCTTGTTGTAGCCAAAATTCACGCGGCAGGCCTTTTCCAGGGGGAAATTCTGCATGGCCACCGCATTGAAAATGGAGGCCATGAAGTAGAAGAAGAAGAAGGGCTCGATGACTAGGTAGTGTCGGTAGCGCCATAGCTTCTGGAAGTAGTTCAGCTTGGGCTCCGGATCGGCTCCGGCTGCATCCGCCGACGACCTTGACTTGGCCATTTTATATTATTAATTAATTGCGCTGGCTGGAGATTCCTGTTTGCTTTGTATTCGATGGTGGTTATTAGCTCTAGCACATTTCTCAGCGATCCGATCAACACGTCGCGCCAAGTTCTAAGCTCAAACTAAACTTGGCGAGGCGGGCCAGGTCCACAGAGTCCGCCGAATCGGCTTGATACGCACAACAAACTTGTCCCATCATTTCTTCGTCTCGTCCAGCCCTCTTTTTGTTAGTGTTTTTTGTCAGCTTCGATTAGAGCAGCAGAACAATAATATACATAGATATATGGAGAATATATTGTCGCCGTGTGCGAAATCTGGAATTTTGCATGTGCTCGCCGATTCATGTATTCCGCTCAGCAACATTTACAGTATAAATTTGTTACGAAATCTTAGTAGGCTATAGAGAAAGTGATTTACAAAATGATCACGATTGGAATGTTAAATAATTGGTTAAAGCCTTCATTTTCTTGAGGTCTTACAATCAATTTGTAAGACTACAAACGCTTATTCTTGTGCTCAAATTTTTAATAAAATGGACAATAAATTGCATTATTTCTAGCTAACAGAAGAAATACTTCTTTGTCCCTTTAATAAGAATTTATTTTTTATTTAGAACAATCAGAGAACTGTTAGCTAGAATAATTTTCTGCATAATTTTAAGCGCCTATTTAATTGAATTGGAAATCCTGGAGAGAGTTTGTGAATAAAGTCCGCAAATTGCTTGTTCGAGAATATTTCAGAATATTATGAAATTAATGCTAATGTGCTGTTTCTGATAGCCAATATCCACTGTCAGAAGTTGATTTAGTTTCTGGCTCTGCTTCAATCACGTATTGAGCGCCAAGTGAGACCTTTTTGCGGCTCAATAACGACGCGGTGGCGCCTCATGGGGGAATAATATATGTTGATCTCTCTTTATATTGATTTGTTTACTTGTTTGTTTACACTTAAGGCTACAATTACAATTATTCTGTCCAGCGGTGGGTGCAATTCTGGTTGGTGCATACGTAATACAGCCGCATTTCCTCTTCGGCGCGCCGAGTCTGTGCTTGGAAGAAGACCGCCTCCCGATGAGAGCACTTGGGACAGGCATGGTCCTCTGTGCGCGGCAGCGTCGGGTCGGAGATCACATCGGGCACAATGTGCGTCAGCTCGTCGATTTCGTGCATGATTTTGTTCACGTAGATGCAGTTGGAATCCGCCTCCTGTTTGTAGTCACAGTTGCGGCATGCGTACAGCAGGATTTTGTTCTCCTTGTCCTCCTTGGGGTACAGCATGTTGTTGCACTCCTGGCAGAAACGAATGCCCACGAAACCGGGGCCCTCCGTGTGTGCGGCGTCGAAGGCGGTGGTCATTGTATCTGTCAGTGTTGAGATATTTTCAATTTATAGACGATTTATCTGAATTTTCCTGACTTATTTACCTGACTCGTCTGAGAACAAGCGGCTCGGCACAATAGAGCTGAGTTAAACCATTATCAATTGTATCGATACCTCGATAAGCGGACCATAGAGCTGTCACGACATCGATATCTAGGTGGTCGGAGATAAGAAATGTGATCCTATTCAGATACTCTACTTTTAAAATTGGGGTAATCCCTTGAAGTCATGGAATAATTTTGTTTATCAATTATTTGACCAAGTCAACCGACGAAAGTAAAAAAATATAAATTAAATAAATTACTATCGCGATAGTCGTAAAATTCGATGATACCGGCCAGAGCGAAAACATCGATGTATGCTCGATCGGCTCATCGATATTTTGACAGCTCTAACTTGTGTCTCCGCGTTGTGTGTTGGAATTTAAACCATAAAATTAGGTAAATTGTGATTATTTTCAAGATTAAGGTCTCAAATTGAGTGACACACATTGCGATAAGTACCCCCGCCCACTGTAACCCAGAAAATACTGTTGGAGACTTTGCAATTGGCCTGTGCTTTGCTCTTCGCTTTGCGGGTCATCGCTTTCTTTCGTGGCTTCGGGATCGCTTAGAAAGAGATACAGCGGCAGGAGCCGGGTCAATATCGCCACATCCTTCTGAGCTGTGCAAAATAATTAATATTGAAAAGTATGCAACAAATTTCCGTGTGTGTATTAGAATTTTTCAACCACTTTTTTGTATTATATTTTGTTGAGAAGACGATGGGGCGGCGAGAGTGAGCCAAAAACTTGTTGCTGTGCGTCGGGGGCGTAGAGTATAGTCGTCCCGCTCGCTCTCGCGCGATTGATCGTTTTGGCCGCCATTTTGGTCTTCTGTGAACTGCTTCTAGGCGTTGCTGACGCTGGCAAAAACAGATTTTCAGTAAATCACGTGCCTAAAAGTAGGCTAAAACCCGGGCTACTGATCCTTGGAAATTGATCCCAATCTCCAGCATAGAACTGCTCTTACATGTAAGTCTCATCTCCCGCAGGTTCTGAGTTGGGCACGATGAGCGCCTCCAAAGAGGGCAAGGACAAAAAGGGCGGCGTAAAGATTCTGGGCGTTGAGAACATCTCGCCTCCGAAGGACTCGTCGCGCCCCGCCACGCGCATGAAGCTGCTGAACGAGGCCGCAGCAGCGGGAACCGCTTCGTCTCCGTCTGTTTCCCCAACCAAAACGGAGAAGCGCAACAGCGGCGGCGGCGGAGGATCCCGCATCAAAATCCTCAATGACGAGGCCCTGGGCCTGCCAAAGACCGAGAAGAGAGGCTCAACGTCCAAGACCAGTCCGCGCACCACCACCACCACCTCCACCTCCGTGAAGATCCTCAATGTAAAACGCAGAGCCTCCGCTACCGCCGTGACGCCCCTGGAAACCAAGATCCGGGCCTCGCCCAGCAAGAAGCAAAAGATGGATCACTATGTACTCCAAGCTGTAAAGTTGGAGAACAGCAAGCAGCAAGCGGGCACCACGGCTCACCGCGCGGCGTCGGCTGAGCACGAAGAGACCGAGACCATTGCCTTTATACTGGCCGACGACGACGAAGTGGTGCCGGGAACATTGGAGCGAACGAACGGCCAGGAGATCGTCGTCACCGAAGCCGAGGAGGAGGAGGAGGAGGAGGACGAGGGCGGTGAGGCGGACAAGAGCGAGGGCGGCAAGGGCGGGATCAAGGAGATTGTGGAGCATGTATGCGGCAAGTGTTACAAGACCTTCCGTCGCATCAAGAGCTTGACGAAGCATTTGGAGTTCTGTCGCTACGACAGCGGCTACCATCTACGCAAGGCGGACATGCTCAAAAACCTGGAGAAGATCGAGAAGGACGCGGTGGTGATGGAAAAGAAGGATATCTGCTTCTGCTGCAGCGAGAGCTATGACACCTTCCACGTGAGTTTCTTCTGGTATTTAATGGTGTTTCTAGTACTTACTTTCTCATCCTCCCCCTCCTTCAGTTGGGCCACATCAACTGTCCCGACTGCCCCAAGTCTTTCAAGACGCAGACCAGCTACGAGCGCCACATTTTCATTACGCATTCGGAGTTCTGTGACTTTCCCTGCTCCATCTGCAATGCCAATCTGCGCAGTGAGGCGTTGCTAAAGCTGCACGAGGAGCAACACAAGTCACGGGGCAAGCCATATGCTTGCAAGATCTGCGGCAAGGATTTTACGCGCTCTTACCATTTGAAGCGCCATCAGAAGTACTCGGCGTGCTCGGCCAATGAGACCGATACCATGAGCTGCAAGGTGTGTGATCGCGTCTTTTATCGCTTAGACAACCTGCGCTCGCACTTAAAGCAGCACCTTGGCACTCAGGTGATGAAAAAGCCGGAGTACATGTGTCACGTTTGCAAGAATTGCTTTTACAGCTTGTCCACGCTCAAGTGAGTGCCCAATCCCTTCTCAGCACTTAAAGCCATACCAGAATCAAATGATTTATATCTTGCAGCATTCACATACGCACGCATACTGGCGAGAAACCCTTCGATTGCGATCTCTGCGAAAAGAAGTTTTCCGCTTTGGTTGCCCTCAAGAAGCATCGTCGCTATCACACAGGCGAGAAGCCCTACAGCTGCACTGTGGTAAGTACAGGATTCTTTTTGAACCTTTTGAATATTCGCTGATTACATTGCGCCTTTTCAGTGCAATCAAGCCTTTGCCGTCAAGGAGGTACTCAATCGCCACATGAAACGGCACACGGGCGAGCGTCCGCACAAGTGTGAGGAATGTGGCAAGAGCTTCATCCAGGCCACACAGCTGCGCACCCATTCCAAAACTCACGTTCGGCCCTTTGCTTGTGATCAGTGCGAGGACAAATTCAAAACGCAGAAGCAGTAAGTAACTCTATAATTAAATAATAGGTGGGATTGTATTAAATAATATGAATATATTTTTCTCCTTTAGACTTGAGCGCCATGTGAAGGAACACTCTTCCCAGAAGCGTCCAGTCTTCTCATGCACCGAATGCAAGCGCAACTTCCGCAGCACAGCACAGCTCAAGGAACACATGGATGTCGGTGTTCACACACGTAAGTTAAGCCTGTGCCTAGCGTAATTCATTGCCATTAATTCTTGCTTTTGCAATGACACCACAGCCAGGCCCCAACGCGCCGTCAAGCGCTCGCCCACAAAGGTTATGGAGCGTACGGATTGCGCCATTTGTGACAAAAACTTCGACAGCTGCGACACTCTTCGCCGTCACATTCGCACCGTGCACGAATGTGATCCAGATGACATCTTTGGCGTGGATCCTCAAACCGCGAAGCGTGGAAAGAGAGCCAAATTGGCGACGGTGAACGAACAGGAAAAAGAGGAGATTGTACCAGTGGCGCTGAACACGTCAGCGGGATCGTTGATCTCCAGCCAAACGGATGGCAATGGCGTTGTGGTGCGTGAGTATCTGGTGGACGAGACCGATGACACTGCGGCTCAGACTATTACGCTGGAGAACGAGACGTACACGATTCTCCCGCTGGACATTGAGGGCGAGCAGCTAACTGAAGAGTCAGCGGTGGGAGTCAAGCCCGAAGGCAAAAAGGAGGAAGGAGTAAAGGTATCACCAGTGGTCAAGAAGGAGAAGCGCAAATCCTTGGCCGCCAGCTTGGCGGCTGCCATCGCTGATAATCTGGAGGAGGAGCCATCGAGCGAGGACGATGCCAGCGGCGAAGTTCTAACCGATGAGGATCTCAGGCTTAAGGTGAACATTAGCAAGCTGATCGATATGTTGGTGGATCCGCCTATCCTGAAGAAATATGGTTGGCCCAACGCCCCCGAGGAGACCGTGCTCTGCAAGGTGATTGAGAACTGCGGTCACGATCTGACCAAAGGTAGTGAGAACTACGCGGAGTTGGATTATGGCAGCCGCATGCGCGAGTATTGCAAGCTGCTCTTCACCGTCGTCATACACAACGACTCCATCAAGTCGCTGCTCAATAACTTTCCCATCGACGATGTCATCGAGTATGTGCTGGGCGATGAGGATCAGGAGGATGGCGGTGGATTGGGATGCAAGAGCAAAGATTCCGATGAAGGGGACCTGGATGAAGAAGAAAGAAGTACAGCGAAGAACCAGAAAAAGTCAGTTCCCGAATCGGACACCGAAGAAGGAGAGACTATCACAGGCGATCCGGAGTCCGAGAAGGAGAAAACGGCAAAAAAAGAAAAGGACGCAGCTGAAATCGGAGGTAAGGCTTGACAAAGTCACCTGTTTAGCACAAAATGAAAAGGGATTTTTGGCTAAGAAAGATTTGTTTATTAAGCATGTTTTTTGGTTCGAACACCAAGTGGCCTTAGATAAGTAACTATTACCGCCTGTTATTGAGTTTTGCCTTCGAAACCTACAAATTTACAAATTAACCCACAAAAAAAATGAACCAATCTTAGGATTTTTGATATTATTGTACACATTTATACATCTATTTACTGAATTGATAAACTTTACCGAACTACAAGCAATATATATGATGCATTGCTATTTTTTATAGAACTTGTATTAAAAATTAAAATATTAAATGATGGTACAGAAAAATGTGTGTGGCTGGTTTTAGTTTAATAATTTTTATTGGGGGTTTATTATCGATTAAAAAGGTGTCCCAAAGAAAGCAATAGTTGGGCTCCAAACTTGTTTTGTAGCATTCTCATAGGCAGCTTCGATTGTTTTTTAAAATCTTTGGTTTATTTGATAACAGTTACTGCTCCATCAGCATCTTGAGGATACGCGAGTTATTTTGCAGAATCTTATGGCGACTCTCATCGACCAGCTCCTGGTACTCCACAATGCTCGCTTCGATTTGTTGCAGCTGGTGCTTCATGGGCTCGGTGGCCGAGGCGGTGAGGCTCCGCTCCCTTTTCAGCTCCATGGCAGCCTGTGTGTAGGTGTCACGCCACATGGTCAGCTCCAGTTGCATGGCATCGATGTCCTCGGGTATAAAGTCTAGCAGCTTGCCCAGCGGATTCACCGCCTTTGTGAGGCTTTGGATCACGTCGCGCAGATCGTTTACCTGGCGCGCGGAACTCTGGCGAACTGTCGCCGAAGGAGGAGGTTCCACTACTTCGGCGTTTTGGTGAACCAACTCCTTTTGGGTTTCCAGGATCTGCTGGACCAATCGACCCTGCTGGGCATCTAGCTGGCCCTCAAGCAAAGGATCATCCCCTCTTTTATCGCCCTCTACAATGTCATGCGAGTTGGCATCTTCAATGATCACCAAGTTCTCGCCATCATCGTCCAGGTCCCCAAAGGTTTCCAGCTTCACATTGATGCCAGACATCTTGACCTGATCATTGGGCTGAAGTACGATCTCCACATTGCGACGCCGCGGAGCTCCAGGGCGAGCGGAGGCAGGTCGTGCGGATGGTGGTCTCAGCGAGGTTCTAGGTCGCTGATTCGATTCTTTTGAGTTTTCGCGCGACATGGTAGCTTCCCTCTTCAACTCGACACTGCTGTGGTTGTTATTGTTGGCATCAGCTGGAGGATTTGCATCCGCCTTCGGCAACGCTGGCTGGGATGGGACTTCAGCGGGACTGGGCTCATGCTGCCTATGTGTGCCACTAGAGCGGCGACTCCTGTTCGAGGAGGCGGAGCTGCGACGTTGGGCAGAGGACTTGCGACTCTCTGGCGGCTCTGCCTGTGGAGATAAAGCTGGAGGCGGTGGAGGTGGAGATGCTTCTAGGGCAGCATCAATCAATGGTTCCTTAGATACTAAAGTAGGAACTGACTCAGGAGCAGCTGGTTGCTTGGCTGCTCCCGCTGGAACTGGTGACATGGACATACTGGGATTGTCGCTCTCCGTGGAGAGCTGCTGTTTGTTGCTCTTGGTCTTCAGCTTCACAGGAGAGGGACTCTTTTGCTTCGAACTCTGTCGACTGAGTTTGGGCTCAGCTCCCGGCGCCTTGGTCTTCCTCGCGGCTGCCTTGTTCTTGTCCTTCTCCTTGTCAGTGGGCGTGGATCGCGCTCCCTGCTCATTGGTGGTCTTGCGCAGCTTCTGATCCTGCGGCGACGTCCGCTTCTCCTTACGCCGCTTCGGATCCTCCTCCTTGCCGCCGCCAGGCGAGGGATTCTTGGTCGAGGTCTTGATTTCTTTCGCGGGTTTCGGCAGGGCAATTGGGGTCTTGCTGTGGGCAATCACCACCTGATCGACAGCGCTGTCCCAGTCCAAGTTCTTCTCCGCCACACTGGCCATAGCCTGGAGCAGCTCATTGGTGAGTTCTGGCTCCTGGCCAGCTACTATCTTGGAGGTGCGCACCTTCAGGTCTTGCTTGGTCGTAAGCTCTGTGGGAAAGAAAGCACCTGTAGTGGATTTCGGGCTGCGAAGGAGTGCAAAGCCCTCAAAAACTCACTGATCGCATCAATCATCTTCTGCAGGAACCGTATTTTATCCTCCCGATTCGCTATGTTCTCGAACGTCTGCTCCTCCGAGGAGTACAATCCATCGAACTTGCCGGTTTGCTTGATGAACTGCCCAGAAAGCATGTCTCACTTGAGGGTTTGGGGGTCATATGTGAACTACGTACGTTGTTAAAGACATCCATGAGGAAGCGGAATGGAGGCTTCCTCAGCAGCTTTTCGGTGAGTGGCGGCTTCTTGATGTACTTGCCCACAACCTGCTGGGTGACCTGGATAATGGCATCCAGATCTTTGTCCGACATCTTTGTATCTTATCTTTCTTACAAATTTTTCAAATTGTAGTAGGTTAATTCAGGGTTTGTTTGTTTTGCCACAGGAGGCACGTTGTCTTGGCAACGATACAGTCGAACTTCTATAACGTGAACCACCCCTGGACTTGTAGGCTATCAAAGCTAGCTTTCTTTCTTGATTTAGTTTTCGTTACTTAATTCTCTAATGATTCCCCTTGATAAGTCATTAAAATACGATATATATGATGTCCTGAGAGTTCAAGTTAAATAAGTTCGACTCCAATTAAGCCTGGGGGACTGCGCATGCTCCTCCACCTGGAAATTCCTGTGGTTCACCACTCTCATAATCACACATATGCCATTTTTCCAACACAATTCTCACTTTATTTGTATTTTTATAAAACATTCTCACATACAACATGACTTGGCTCGAATATGAGTGCACACAGTTCGATATTGAGTTTTCCTGGGATATAGGTTCTTTCGTGGAGGTTACAGATCGTTTTTTGTAGATTTGGATTGCACAGAATGGAATTTTGGGATTAGGTTCTTAGTTTTTGTAATACTTGGGGATAGCTATGAAATAAATTAAAAATACACGTCAACAGTTGGCCAATTTCGTGTTGTTGCTAGCGACTATATATAGTATATACAATTAACATTAATAATTCTCATAACTAAATTTATACACAGTGCGATTAAAGCTAAAAGTCATACAAAAAAGTAAACATAATGTGGGGCAGGAGGGGCAAAGGATTGAAGGGCAGAAGGACAATGGGCAATAGAAGGCTTCCTTGCAAGCTAATTGGCGGCAAACAACGGGGAACAGAACTGCCTTGTCATCGTACTACAGGTTTGCATAGCGCAGCGCTTAGTTGTTGGGCATTAGTTTGAGGTTTTAGCTCAGAGTTACTGCTTATCTTTAACGTTTAATAGGCATCTCTCGTATAGGTAAGGTATATCGCATATGTGTCGGTAGATATATATATCATTATTTATACATATTACATTTAGAGTGCGGCATCTTCCCCGAATGCGCGGCAACATTAAATCGAATTTATTAGATTAGCTCCTCAGAGTAATTAGGCTAGATTTAAGCAACGGCCCTTGACTGCGGCAGCTGCTACAACTCGAAGAAGTCGTCCTGCTGCTTCTCCAGTCGCTTCAGCGAGTTCTGCACCCGCCTTGTCTGCGTTGTATTCAGCAGATACGCCGTATCTGAGGAATTCCCGCTGCCCGTCGAACTGTGACGCTGATACTGCGGCGGACGGTCGTTATTGTTGGTCTTGTAGGAGTTGTTTAGTGGATGGCGGCGCTGGGGGAATATGTCGGAGCTGGCGCTGACACAGATGTCCGCATCACTCTGGCTGGTGACCAGGCTGCGGAACGGGGAATAATGTAGGATTAGTATGATTTCTGAGTATTATTCTACTATTATTTTTTATCCTCAGCGATTACTTACTCCTTGGAGCGCTCCACATATTTGCGCGACTCGGAGATGGTGTTGTCTATCTTGTTGAGGAAGTCGTTCATGCATTTCCTATTCTCCTCCTCGGGCGTCATCGCAGCCACCGAGTCCAGGCTCTTGCTCTGCTTGCCACCGCAACCGGCATGTCCATGCATCATGGCGGGATCCTCGTCTCCGGCTTGCCCCATTAGTAGCTCACCGGCGATGGAGTAGGGTCGCTGTTGCTGCTGTTGGCTGCCGTTGCCGGTGCCGGAGCGCGATGCCCCGGTTGTGGGAGGAACGCCACTTGTGTTGCAGCTGCTGCTGCTCCCGCTACTACTACTACTGCTACTGCTGCTGCTGCTGCTGCTACTGTTCCCGCTGCTGTTGCTGTTGATGAAGCTATTGCTCTGGCTCAGGTTGTTGGCATTGTTATGCGCCTCCCGCTGTCCATTAGCATCGGGCGTGCCCGGTGGCGTGGCCAGCACGGCATCGAAGGCGGCAATGGCATCGCCGCCGGCCACCTGAGGATAATACGGTGAGTTCTTCTCCACGGGCACCAGGAGGAACTGGCGCAAGAACAGGCTGTCCGAGGCGAAGAGGCGATTGGCGCGTCTTATTTGCTCCGTCTGAAAAGGCAATACATGGAGGAGCTCATCATCAATTACGGGCAATTGTTGCGCTGACACCTGATTGACGAATGACGGGTGATTGATCGATTGGATTGGATAAGCGAGTGCCTGCCCCCTCACGGCGCATATATGGCCAACCGGGTCAAGTGGCAATGCAGTGCTTTATTTAGACGCTTGCTTCAAGATTTGTCAAGTCAATAAACCCAAACCCAAAATCTGGACTCTAGTTAAATATTGGCCAAGAGCTAACTAAGAGCTGGAGATCTCTGTGTGGACATAAATCATATGCAGCAACCTGTCAGTCGAGATTTGAGGGAGTGTCTCCAAACAGAGGGGACCTGCAGCATTTTCCACGATAAGAACCGCTGATAAGCATTTAAAATTCTAGAGTCTAGATGCTAGATACTGACTCTGGCCCTTCCCACATCATGTCCGCTATCTTCTGTTTGCCGAAGTCACTCTCCTCTAGACTAGACTTATCACATCCCTCTAGCCGTGTGAAGGTGTGGGTTCGGTTGTAAATTTCAAGAACTTCGGGGGTAGGAGAGGTTTAGAGGAGTTGCCCCGGCAACAATTGCCATTATTGAATCGATATATTCAAATCCCCGTGAAGTTGACATTTAAAATTTAAAGGGGTTCGCGTGACTCGAGTGACTGCACTAGTGGAGCTTCCCACAAGAGAGAGAAGCGCCAAGAGGCCAATGGGTATGGTGAAATATGATTTAATCTTAAAAAATATGGAAAAAGTGCAAAGCTCAATGGTTTTTAGGAAAGGTGAAGGCCTAGCGTGACTGTAATTGCCTAGACATCGAACCTTTCTTAGAAAGAAGCTAGAATCAATTTATATAATCTAACTAAAGGTTAATAATGATGACATATATATAAAAAATCAATAGAATTTATTGTTGAAATTTACAATTAGAATGCAATGCAAAAGCTGTCCTTCAAAGAATTCTAGCAAATTGAAATATGATAGAGAAAAGTACATATGTTTCCACTTATATTATATTATACTATAATTATATTATTACGGTTAGAGACTTGCGACTCGGGAAAACTATACAACTTTTAAAAATATTACACCCTCTGATACTTGGGCATTGCTGGAGCTTCTTTAGGGGAAATTAATGAAATGAGGTATATTGCAATGATAAGTTTACCCTCATCTGTACAAAAAGAAATCCAGGGAAAACTCACCGTGCATCCGTATTTCAGGGCAATGCCCTGCAACGTGTCCGTCTTCTCCACAATGTGCCGGATAAGCGTCTCATTGTTCCGCATGCTGTTGCAGCAGGTGCTGCCATAGCGCTTGAGGGTCCTCGAGGAGTCCCGAATTGATTGCTTTTCGTTAAACATAAATTCCGTGTCATCCATGTCAGGTACAATCTCTTGAAACTGGAAAAGAATTTGGAAAAATGTAAATTTAGCTAATTTTTTTATTTCGTTTAACTAAAACAAAAAGTGATCACGAATTAAAAAATAAAAAATTAACACAATGCAATTTAAAATTAAGATAGCATGACAGGGAAAGTTGTGAGTGGAAAAATGAACTCCTTGAATAGATATACGCTATAGTAAGCTCCTTCGAATAAAGATCTCCCGCTTTCTTAAATATGCTAAATTTAAATCTCTTTTAAACTGCAACAGATTTTTGGAGATGGCCGCCGTTTTTTAGTGATGTCATGGCCAACACGTAACGAACACACGCACACCACCGAGAAAAACATATGTAAATATATGTGCGTTGCAACTGACAAGCGAGTGCTGCGCCGTTAGTGCAGCGCTAATTTCCGCATTATTTAATTAATTTAGCGGGCACTCACCCGAGCGCCGCTCCTTGGCGCTTGCAACGGTAACTGCAACTGCTTCAGTTACTCCGCCAGCACACTACAGCTACCCACCTTTCACTTGCACGCACACATGGGCGACGGCTATTCAAAACAGAGTGTGGGAGAGAGCATGCAGGCGATATAGTGAGAGAGTGGGAGGGAACGACCTCCCACCGAGTTTCTGCCACCCCCCGCGGGTTCTGCGGTTAACTTGCACTAATATGCACTCGGGCACGCTCAGATTTACTTGCAATTTTGCATTTGCACACCTTTCTAGCGACTCTGATTTTTGTTTTCTGTTTACTACATTTCACTAGAGCTGCAAAACCATCGATATAATTATCGATACTATCGATGTTTTTGAAAAAGGCGATTCATCGACTGCACTTCAGGCCAAGGCCGAAAATTGGAAATAAAATCGACTCTAAGGCGGATTAATGGACTATTTTAAACAGCGATTCATTAAGGGAATCCCCATATGACTTGCATTGTTAATTAATAGGCTTAACAGTTTGAAATACCGCCGTAGAGGAATTTCCCAAATCAATTTAGATTTCGACGATTTTATTATTTGAAGGTAAACATTTTTTTCTTCTTTGCAAATATCGATCCAGCTATTATACAATTTATCGATTCATATTTTCAGATTTAGTTGATTTTTTCATCCTAATGGGACTGCATTTTGGACTTCTACATGCAGCATTATTCCTGTTTTTAATAGATAATTTTAATTATAACAAAACTTTGCTGTTAGAGTAATCAAAAACGTAATCTTTGACTTAAGAAAATGCGATTGTTGTCGACAAATCAACTTAAATTTTGAATATCGAAATATATCGAAGAAGATTGAAAAAGTTATACGTATGTAATGTCGATGTAGCAAGTGTTTGCAAGTTTTCTCCTTAAACCTTTTTTTACATTTACAAGTCAAAATGAACCATTGGAAAGATGATTATGATTAAAATTATTTGTTGAAAGTGCATAACGGTGCTGCCACCCTTTTCCACAGTTGGGCGGTCTTTTCAAACCCAACCTGTTCACAACTGCTAACAGTTTCATTTTGTATTTGCCTCATTGTGTCAAACATCAGAGGCATTGCCCATTTCCCAGTTTTGTTTAGTCGTGTTGGATAATTTTTTCACGTGATCCGCCGGCGGCTACGTAAATGTCTTTTAATGTATTGTATATATTTAGTCGGGTTCGAACCTGTTTGAACAAAGCAGGTCGCTGGATTTGTTATTGTTTTGTGTCCCAACTAAGTAACAGCTGCTGCTGCTGTGGCTGCAAATATTGAAATTAGCGGCTGCTGCTGGCTGATTATTAACATGTGACTTTATTTATTAATGATCGCCACCGCAAGCACTGAGCACTGAGCAATATTGCTGCATTGTAGCATTATAGCCACCGGACAATTGAACGATTATTACTACCGCATATTTGCATTGTATGCATGGGCTTTGGACCAGCGTCTAAAACCGGGCGAGCTTAAGGTCAACAACAAGCTGATAATTCACTTTTGCCATGTTTCTCTGTGCTGTTCAAATGTTTCTTCAACTTATGTACTTCTTTTGCGTTAATTATTATTTATTAGATCTTTCAGATTTTTTTTAGCAACTCTATTTGAAAGAGTGCAATATATTAAATGGTTTCGGTTACATTTTTTGTTTGCTTTGACACTAGAATTCCCAACAAGTGGTTTAGCAGCGGAATCAGCTATATTTTGTTGGATTTTCTTTCGCCAACTTGGCATTCCTGTCAGTAAACCCCCTTTTTAATTTTTTTATAACGTTTTCCAAGAACTGGTGACACAATTGGCGCGTTTTGCTGTAGTTCTTTGTATTGGACGCCAGCTTATTTATGTTTGGCCAACATTCTGCAGATAAGCTGCGCCAGCTAATAGAAGCGCCCACACACTCCACACGGTTCTGCGCATAGCTTCCTAGGATTGTATCGGATATACCAGGCGAAAGCCCCCACACAACTATCCATTCGGAGCGGCGGTGAAACACCTGATTAATGATCAGCACACGAGCTATAGGCCCAGACATGATCGCCTTTGTGAAGCTTTAACATTGCGCGCGTTTATTGCCGGAGAAATGAATGTTAAATGCCTTTTTTGGCACTTTGGCTCTAACAGAGCGGGCGCAGACCCCGAGATTGAGACATCAGACATGCTCCATTGGCCTCTGCTGGCAGAGCGGAGACGCTGTGAGTCACCTGAGACCTGTGAAGATCATCAAGTTCGGGGTTCGTGGGGAATTATCACCTGCGTTCAAAGAACTCCGTCGAGTGCTTGAAGGTCAAGACGTTTCAAGACTACTCTACTTTTCGGTCATCGAATGGCCCATAATCAGAGCCATAAATTATCCAGCTAATGCCGCTGCCCGCACACACTCATAAATTTAATGATATCGCTCATCGCAATCTATTCCAATTTGTTGCTGCCTTGCGGAGCAGCTCAAAATTTATGGAATTGTGCAATTGCGCTCAAAAAATTATAAACCGAAGGTTAGACGCAACAAGCAAGTAACAGTAACGCCGTGGCACTATCTTTGGCATTAATTAAAGCCACCCAAAAATGGGGAATTGCAAATTGATAAACAGCTCCAAAACAAATTGTATGTACGAATACGTGACCGCGAGTCGGAGAAGCGCAGAAGCTAGAAGAAGCTCCATATATCTATTCAGATATTGCCATTATCTGGAGCAAGCTTGACGATATGCGCACATATGTACATATATGTATATGGGGGAAAAACTCGGAGATAATTCCCAAACAAAGAGCGAGTCACACGTGAGTTCTTGTGGATTCTGCTGCCCAGTTGATGGTACATTAAATATTGATAAAACAAAGCTCTAAGACTGCGTTTCCAATTACTTAATGACTCCACAACAAATCCTTGAACTAAAGCTCTAAGATAGTCATTCTGAACATTATATTACCTCCAAGTAAAATCGATTCTTCACCCTCCCTAATCATAAGCAAATATGATAAGCTTGATAGGTAAACAGTCCTTGGCGTAAAACATGTAGATAATGAGTCATATTATATAAACTCTGCCAGAGTCTGAAGTAAACATGTTTTCCTCAGTTAAAAGATCAATCAAGCCCCACAGAAATTTGCATCTAATCATAACTCTGACTTATCTGGGAATTACCCAGGAAAGTCCCCTTGGGAGTGGGCTCTAGGGGACTTAAGTTGTCCACGGCCTGATATCAATATCAATTGTCGCCGCTTGTATAACCCGAGGGGCCCATAAGTCAAGTGTAGGGAGTCTTAAGTGGTCTTTTTCTGACTTAAGTTTATTTATATTTTGCGATAAATGAAATGGATGGATGGGGCTTGGTAGGCAGGACAATGGTAAATAAAGATAAATAAACGTCTGACTACGATATAGAATACTTTGGGTGCAAAGAAGCCTTAGATGCTTCTGGTTTTCCGGCGCTACGTGCAAATTGCACGCGGCAACACTTCATAAATTTAACGACGTGACATTTTACGATATTCCAAGCATTTAAGGGACAAGCTAGACTTAAAAAAATAATAAAACTAAAAGTTAACATGGGGAATATTAACTGTGTGTCTGAAATACAAGAGCAGAATTTGGAGTTCTAAACGATTTACGATTTCTCTGTCAGTTAATAAAGTGTTTTTATGAGCATTTTATGGTTAAAATGAACCTACATAATTGTTTACATTTTATAGCTCCCAGTTAAGATGAGGAAATAATTTAGTCTGGACTGTTCAAGGTAAGGTTCTTGTTACAAAGTAAAATTACAATAACTTTTAATTAAAATAAGAACTTAAAACTGCTAATGAAACCATGATATTCTGGCTTTTTACGGGTTTCTTTGCTTAAAATGAACCATAATAATTGTGCACATTTTAAAAGGTGTGTATAGAGCCGGAAATAGTTTACTTATGTGACTTGTCTGAAGACCTTGACATTCTTGGGTAATAGTTGGATTTGCTGGAATAATAGTTTAAGTCATAATTAAACCTGTATTATTTGCCACCAGACACAAATATCTTAAGATCAGCTATCCGGGTTTTAACAAGTTTATTTCTGCGGTCCTTGCGGTTGCCACTTTATTACACTTATTGAGGCCGAGTGCAGAGTTATAAATACATGTCACAATAAAATTACGAGAATTCTTAGCAAGAAATCAAAAACTAATAACACTGACAAGATTTTGTGGGACAAGTGGGACAAGTGGGACAAGCGGACCCTTCAGTTTGCAGCAAAGTACGAGTATTATCAATCTCTATAAATGCTGTTTTACTTCTTGATGACGCTGCACTCGAGCGTGTGATTGATTGTTCGGCTTGGTTTCATAATACATCATATACAGCCGGGTGCTGTGTGTCATTAAAAACAACTGAGAGGCCATCAGATGACTATCAATATGAATTATTCACCTATTAATTATATACAGTGCCTGCAGGTCTCGGTGTTCTTGTTTCCGTTCTGTCTTTGTTTTATTTCTCTCCCTTTTGTTTTGGCTGACAAACGATTCCGAGTGATAAGATTGCGGGTTGCCGCCTTTGTTTATGATCAATTTATGGCAATCCCATGTATATGGAATATGCTATATGCTATATGCTATATGCTATATGGTATAGTACGCCAGACAATGCACATACAAGGGCATTTCTCAGAGCTTTTCGGGGGAATTCGACTTCTTTTTTGGCCGCAAAATCGTTCGATCAGCACGTTCGAAAAGCCCGATAAGAAACCACTCCGTAAAAGTCAAGGCTAGAGTCCCGCACTCAAAGATATACGGTTGTGTTCATTTCAGTCTGTTTTTAAATAGGTTTCATGGCGATTAATTCTCTGAAAGAAAAATCTATAACACAGCCGCCTTTTCTTTTCACTCACAAAGCGTCGCCTTATCATTGTCACTTTGTGAATTGTTATCCCATTTTTATGCTGATTATTGAGTATTTCTTATGCCGTCACAACCACAATAGAGACAATCACGCATATCAATCGCAGAATTTCTATAGATTGACTTCTCAACGCTCATTCAAAGCAATTTGAACCGGTTGCAGCCGCGTCACGATACACAAACCTAAACTTAAATATAGAAAAGCTGGTAATCATAAATAAACCCAAGGAGAATATAGAATACCCAAAAGGCAAAACGAAAAAACCAGAATCAAGAGTCACACTGTGCAGCAGGAAGCGCACAGAATCTCGACCGATAATCATTATCTCCATCGAGGCGATTGACTCACTGGCATCCCCCGGAGATGAACTCTTAATGGCTTTCTGTGGTCTTCGTCTTGGCCTGGGTCTGGCTCTGGGGCTTTTCTCAACTCAAGAAACAGCTTTATGACGCCATGAAAAAAGGTGCTTTTCCTTTGCACTTACTGCCTATATAACCTCGTAAGTGATACATCTTTCACCTGAATGATCCTCTTATTATGACTTATTTATTAGCATATAAAGAAAAACTCCGACTTAGTGTCTATATCTTGCCTTGGAGGGTTCTTTGAAGTGCAATGTGTATTAAGAACTGGTTTTAAATATGATGACATTAAAAACTACTCATATTTTCATAATAATCATTTATAAAGTTCTAAAATATATATAATAATATGCAATGTTTGTGGGTATATATTTGTATATGTTCAAGAATGTTTACAAGCTAAACAAATAAGTCTATTCACCTTTATAGTCTATAAACCTGAAGATCGTTCTTATAAGTACTCATTTATAATATCTGAATGTAACAATGGATACTATTTTTGTAGTACCCATTGAAAAGCTAAACTCGGGGCGCGTGACCCAAATTGAAGTTGGATTTAATTGTGCCGAAGTTATCGCCAAAATAACCAAATAACCGCGGGTAATAGACGGCGCAGACCCAACCTCGTTTCGTTAGCACGCCCGCATGCAAACATTCGGCCAAATTACCATTTTTCATTTACCAAATCGGGCAACATAGCGGATCGCTGCAGGTGTGTGGAACAGTTTTAACTGATTAGCGAAGGCCACCGGCACCCACTGCTCCGTGGAGGGGCTACAAGTGTAATTTGAATGCAGAGGCAAGGCAGCCGAGTGCTTACAGTATATGGCCAAAGGGAACTGAAGGACAAACTTGGCTAATGGTAATGAAACCAAGAAACTGGCCAACTGCAAGATGGCCGCACAAAAACCGGATGTATCGGGCATTGAACCCGCCGCTGGAGCAGGAGGATCACCAAGGCTAAGGATATATTTTTAGAATCGAAAATGGAATGCGGAGCGGAGGCAGGCATTAGCCCGATACTTTTTTGTGCAATATAATGTGCATTGGCCCAATTGGCGGCTGCAGTCCAGCGCGTAAAATGCATTTTGTGATCGGCTCCAACTTGCTGTTGCTCGAGCTCTTAGCACAGAGAGAAAAGTATGTCCCAACTCTACTTACAGATAAAATCATGTGTTAACTACTAATGCTAAATTCTGTTAACAAATATTTGCTGGTGTATTTGTTCGTTGGTAAACTCTTCACTGCAGTTACCACAAATGGTATTATTGGAGAGTTAAACAGAGAGTGTTCATTGTTATTTATTAATGGTTGATTTTATAAATAAATATTTAATCGTGAGCCCTTCAGTGAACTTCCACAAAAGTATTCATTTACCAGAAAATTAGAACACGTTTATTGGTGAATTCATTGTTGACTTGCTTTCCGTGAGTTTCCATTGCTGTAAAATAATAAATATTACCAAGGGAAAGATTTACAAACTTCATAGATCTCTAGGCGGCTTTCTTTGGTTAAGTAAATACAACAACGTTCAACAAAATTACAACATCTACAATTATATAATAAATAACACATTTTTGTGTAGATTTTATCGCAGTGCCTTTGACTGAGCTGCAGCACTCGGGTGTTTTCCAATTTAGCAATTTGCAATCCAACCAGAGAGCCGCATAAGTTGGTGGCCGCTGCTGCTGCCTTTTGCTGCTTTTGGCCAGATGTGCCCGTTGCCGGTGGCTTACTCATCGCGCTGGTTCGCTGGCCACGATCTTAGCACACTTTAGTGGCATTCGCACTCGGACTCGCCGGATTATTCGCAATGGCAAGTATTCGCATTTTCGCAAAAACACGCCACGAAAAATAAATAACTCAAAGCACTCAGACTCGGGGAGGGAGGAGAAGAAGTAACGCTCGGAGCTCATTCAGAGATTCGGAGTGGTTTCTTGGGTAATGCGAGACCATTTCGACACGATCGTGTTCCACAGAATAATTTATATTACTTTGTTGGCCCGTTTGTTGCCGGGTGCCGGGTGCCGGGTGCCGAGTGCCGGGTGCCTTTCCTCCGCCAGGTCTTTCTTAAATGCGGTTAAGCACTCCGGCGAGCCGGCTCCTCCACTCCAAGTCGCGTTCTGGGTCCACAGATCGCGGCGTGTGTCGAGGGGTATATCAACAGTCGGGGTTAAAACATTAAGATCAATGCAATTTTGAGTAATTCTATAAATTTAATACATTTAATACTCAAATTCAGATTGTAATGCCCAAATGCTTATTTATCAGTGATGATCTCAGTTAATTACTCCATTGCACACAGAGTATTCATTGTTGAATTCGTAGGTAGAAATCATCATTAGGAAATGTTCATTGGTGAATTCGTTTGTCAATTAATAATACTAAATTGTATAAATTAATATATATTAGATATATAATACAAATCCTATTCGTTGGTGAATTCTTTAGTAAGAGTTCATTGGTGAATTCTTTTGTCTTCCCGTTCACTGAATTTTCGGTGGTGAAAAAATAGGAACATTTCCTCTAAAGTTTACAGTTTTATAGAGGAGCAACCTCTTTCTTCGCTCTAAGTTAATTTATGAGAGCTGTCCTATTCCCATGACCCCGCCTGTGTATTGCATTTGCTTAGACTTTGGCCGAAAGCCACAAACTCGCATGGGAGCGAAGCCGCCTCAAGAGCTAACGACCGCTTATTGCCGTGACTCCGCAGCCTTTCGCATTCGCATTCGAATTCTCCGCAGCCAAGCCAAGAAACCCCGCAGAAATCCACAGAAAGGTGCAAAAAAGAAATATTAATGATCGGCAAAGAGCCAGGCCAGAAGTTGAGTTCATTTCTGCAAGACGGCCACAGAGATTGGCGTCATCTTAGCCGATTTGCCACAGGCCAACACACACTTCGACTGGCGCAAAGCCGTTAAGCCGGGATTGTGGCGAGATCTATGAGAGGTATGAGATCCGTGTTCTTTACTTTAGCATACAAATATTATAATAAAAGAATCACAGATCCATAACTATGAACGAGAGAAGAGGGAAACTGTTTGAAAACATTGAACATAGAAAAACCAAAGATACCTTCAGGGTAACTATAATTTTAGGAGGTAGAAAAGGCAAACTAAACTTTGGCCCTAAGCCAAATATTCAGTAATTTATCTCCAAATTCATGGCTTCCAGAAATGTATAATGAATGGGAAATAGTAACCCTAAATTCAACAAAAGCATTTCATTTTATTCTACGTTTGAAATTATTTTTTAGCATAAGCTTATATACTTGAATGGATAAAAATAACATTTAGTAACAAATCATAAAAGTAAGTACATTACAATCACCATCCAAGCCCGTTAAAAATATAAACAAATACTTTTATTTGTTTAAAAAAAAAGCAGTAAATTAGCAGCAATACTCAATAGAATTTTTGTTTATGTATTTTTTCCATCCCATTCACTTGAAGCTTTTGTTGGGATTAATTTGTAAGTCGTTTTGCCGCCTGCCAATTGTGGTTTTGTATACAATCTAATTGCCAGCTTCCTGATCTTGGCTGGGCAGTAATAATTATGCGTTATATATATATATTATGGACTGACACCAATCACTGGACTTACTCGCTCTTTTTTCTTTATTAATTATTGACTCTATTAGCTTACCTGCGAGTGCAGCTTCCAGTCTTTGTAGGCCTTCACAATGTAGTCCATTTCCGTGAATTTGTCTGCCGGATTTTATTCGTTGGATGGCCTGCATCGAAGAACATAAAAAATACTAAGTGCGATGGCTACACATACACAGCATTTGATATTTGTCCGTAATCAGCTGAATATATAAATATTTCCACAATTATGAAACAATCAAGCGCCGTTCGCGTGGGGTTTTCCCCCCAATTTCTTGGTATCTGCCTTTCGGTGGCTGCAATCAAACCTCGTTGTGCAATTTCCGAGCAATTATTTAACTGACTTTACTTTAGTTTGGGCTCTAGTCAAGGCTGGCTGCGGCAACAACCGATCTCTTCTCTTCCCCCCTCGTTTCTTCGTTTCTTCGTTTTTTCCGCCTTTTTTGTATCTTTTTTGTGTCTTTTTGCACTTGGGCACATCTCCAGAGCTGCCTCGTGGGCGTGTGTATGTCACAGCGAGTGTGTGAGCTCAGTGGAGGTGTGTTGGTGTGCGGGAGCAAGTACAGTCGAACCTTTATAAACTTAACTAGAATTTGGCTTTACCAAATTATAAGTAAATCCCTGTTTACAGTGAACTGCTTAGTAAGATCATTACAAACAGTATTCATTCGCAAATGTTTATTGGCGAGGCAATTACTAATGATAAATAAACAGAGGAAATTAAGAAGTAATACATTTACACTACCTGTGTAATGCTGTATTTATTTATGTAACTCATCAGTAATTTCCTTTCATAAAGTATTCATTGGAGTATCATCAGTGAGATTATTGGCAAATTCCACCAATAAATTATAATGGGTAATTTCATCACAGCTTAACTGGTGGAACCATTATTAAAAGTATTTACTGTTGACTCGCAAGGAGCTCGTTGGTGAACTCGTCTGTCCTGTACTAATATCAATTTCATAGTGACTTCATGGTGAATTGTTGGTGAAGCAATTAGAACATTCAACCTAATGTTAAAACAGCCTAAATGGGTTCGACTGTGACTCTGTGTCTCCGTCTGGCGACAACAATGGAGATGTGTTGGTGAACCGCGATTCGTGATCTCTAAGTTGACTTTTTCTTGGGGTTTTTAATCTAAACAAAAAACTCATTTATTTTGCATATTGTTTCTTGTTGTAATTATTACTGCCGCTGCTTGTGTTCGTTCGTGTTTAGTTTAAGTTATTATTTTTTGCGCTTTGTTATTATTGTTTCGTCTGTGGGACAACGACAGCTTGTTGTTTTCTTTCATTTTTTGCACAATGCAATGAATACGGCGTGTAAATACACACAATTGAGAGGCTTTATTCCAGAACAGATGCTTGCCTGGCAACACACAGCTCCGCACAGTGGCAGTAACACACAGTGCCCGCTTTTCGCCTGCGTTTTCGTTTCCTAATGTATATATTTCACTTAATAGCCACTCTATTTATCATTTCGTTTGAACTATTTCTCTTCTTTTCGGCACTCACACTCGCACACTCGCACACTCGCACACTCGGACGGCAGCGGCGACAACGCGAGAGAGTGGCTCGGCTCTTCGCAGCTAAACGCAGGCACTAACTGTAGCCAGTAACTAACGGCGATCGGCTGGCGAACCAACTCCAAGCAGCACTCGAAAACAAGTGAGTCGCCTGCGAACACAACAAACACAACAGCCCGACCGTCGACGTCCGATCGCCAGTAAAAGCTCGTCGTCGACGTCGACGTCGACGTCGAAAGCTCGCTGCTCTCTCGGGCAGAGCCGCGCCGCTCTCCGCCCGACTTCTTTGGCAGAAGTCCACAGGCAGGCCTGTGGAAATGCACATCGAGAAATAAATGGGCGGGTGAATATAAGTAAATATGGTCATTATTATTCACTTCCCGACGCTTTCATTGCCGGTGATCTGGCACTTGTACGAGTCCAACAACAAATGTGTACCAGTCCCGCTCTCGAGTCCCCGGCTGATTGTGCCTAATTCGAGTGATAATAATGATAGCAAACACCGTCCGATGTTCAGCGGAATCAGAGAACATTACACAGCTACAGGGCGCACTGCCAGGCAGTGGAAGTGGACATGTGGTAGTCCTTGGTGTACTTAGTTGTGGAGACTCATTGCTTGTGTCTGCGTGTCCTTTTCCTAACTGTTGCCTATTCAATGGTGAACTCACATTGGTGTGTTCTCTGGTGAGTTTATTGGTGAACCTGCATTGTTGAACTTTAATTGGCGAGTTCATGGGTGACACTGCCTGTATAGGGTTATATATGGACACATATTTGCGTATTGCTTATTAAATTAAGAAAAATTACAAATTTTAGTAATGCAGTTGTTGGTGTATTCCTTGGAGTGCGTAGCAATCCCCACATTATATCAAACAACCCATAGGCATTTTCGAAATATATAACCATTAAAGACAGAACTTATGGCGAACTATAATTAAATTCAGCCTGTTTTAATCGGTTAGTTATATTTTGCTGTTGAATTATCGGTTTGATGCGGCGTATACTTACTATTGGCTATGAGTATTGGAGTATGAGCCACTATATTACGTATACGTGCAGTTTTTCTGTTTGAAGTTTGATCATTGCTCTTGAACTTAATAAATGGGTTTCTAGCACCATTATTTTATTAATTTTAAGCCAAAGCTGCGATTACTGTGGACACCAAAATCACCATATACACCTGCAAAACTTGTGATAATTACTTAAGCAGCTCCTCTCTCTCTCTCTGTCTCTCTGGCTGCGGCACTCACCTGTATTATTAAATGATAACTGACTGGCACTGACAGGTGCACATCAAGCTGAATGACTCCACAGCTCCTCTGGCTGATTCTGTGCTTTTTGCTACTTTTGCTACTTTGTTTTGCTGGGTTTGGGCCAGTTCGTCATGAGCGTAATTAGCATGCGTGGAATCCCTTTTCCCTCAGCGATGAGCAGGGACTTTCCAGCCGACAGACGTCATTGTTTTGCATTGCAGATTGCGGCAAAGTTGGCAAAACTATATTTAGAATCCGCCGACGCCCGCGTATTGTCAAAACAAAAGTTTCATTATGCTGCTCTTTGCCTGTTCGGTTTCGGGCCAAGATAAGCGGTGAACCCATTGTCACCGGTACAAGGTAATCCGTGTTAGATATATTGTCGCTATCGATTCCATACCCTCTCTTATCAACGCGGACTAAGTTAGGTGGAGCGACTAACGGTGATACGCGGAATGCGTCAGCTGGCCGCTGGCTAGGAAGCTCTGTTGTCAAGGGAAGATAGAGTTGCGAGCCAGGAGTTGGCACTAGCCACATTCATAGTAATAAATACGTTTTGGTAAGGTAAGACTTATTTACAAATGGATTTTAAAGGTTGTTTTTACCCATAACTAAATTTTCGGCAAGTTCTCTCTATATATAACTAGCTGATTTTGTGGGTAAAAAATAATAATACAATTGTTGCATTAAGAACGAAAGATTTTAAGTAAATAAGCAGGCTTCATGTTAAGATCCAAACATCTATTGTTTGCACATACATTCCTACTTTCTGAATGATGTTCTTGCTAAATTATGTGTTTGATAATGTAATTACTGATAAATTATAGCTACTTGACTTTGCATATAAAATTTATTTAATAACTAACTATTGATCCCTGAACATTTAAAAAAATATGTATTAATGGTGTAATTATATTGAAACCTAGCTAGTTAGCTTAGAGTTGTGACTCTGATTTACTACTAAAAGAGCCTTGGACTATTTTATTACATTGCAAATGAATATTTTTCATCCAAGGATCTAAATATTATTTACTATTATTAAACATGTCTCTTATAGTTTCCATAAAATCCTACAAACAAAGCTGTAGTTAATAACATAAAATCCCCTACAAAATTAACATCAATCATCAACATTAATCTATATAAAATCCAACAAACAAAGCTGTGGTTAATAACATAGAGTCCCCTAAAAATTAACATCAATCGTCAACAATAATTTATATAAAGTCCAACAAACAAATCTATAGTTAATACAAAAAATCTCCTACAAAATTAGCATCAACCCAAATTTTAGAATTTAATTATGCCCTAAAACTTCCTAAGTATTTTATTAGGGCCTCAATTCAGGCCAAATTATTTAGCACTCCTTTTTGTGGTAGCAAAAAATTCCCCATTGCGCTCGAAATTAATGAAATAAAATCGGAATCTCCTCTTTCTTCAGGTGACCAACCCACCCTTTGTCATCGCCACTCCAGTGATTCAATTTTCTTGCGAATAAAAGTGAAACGCCGGCAACCAAGTGACGCCGAAAAAAGCCCTAACCAATAACCTGGCAACAGGCAACAATATTTATTTTGTGAATCAAAAACGTGATAATTGAGACGACACGTCGAAGCCGTTGACCAAAAATTTATTTTGTTTACTTCGCGCCTGGCGAGCGGTCATAAAGGCGCTTGTCTCCTTCTTTCTGCCAAAATATGTTTCCAGTTAATAGCTTGGGCAAAGATTCCGAGATTGAAGAGGACCCGCAGCTGCTGACAAGCTGTTTATTTGCGGATTATGGCTTAATTATGAAATCGCAACTAATGCGAACTACACATAGCCCACAGCGATAATGAGGGGATCGGTGTTTGCCATTGATAGAGACCTACTTGGCACTGGATCGGGGGAGCGTCCAGGGCTGGTCATGCCCTTAAAAATCGAAGGGCCAGGAAACCAGCTGATGCTACTGCATGAAAAGGTGCCACTAATCGTTCAGTAAGTCAAGGTCTCCTAGTCTCGGCTCCAGGCAACTTAATTATCAGCAATTAATCCAATTAGCGACTAATCTTGATCAGAAGACAAACTGTCCGTTTACATTTTTCAAAACTCGATTCGATTCGTAGCACTCAGCTTTTCTTCGGCAGATTACAGTGTTGAACAACGTGGATAACATTTTGAACTAGGTTTGCTTTATTTTCTTTATATAACTAAGCTTCCTTGAATACGTTTTAATTTGGATTTATGTATAATATAAATTTAGTATAAGTACAATATGTAAATGATATCCAAACCTGCCAGGTTAAAGTCAGACACTGAAACGGTGAAGAGCACGGATTAATAATGTTGCAAGCCTAGCTTTATTTTCAAAGGCGGAAAAACTTAACCTTTATTGGCGGTTGGTAAGGCATAACCAAGTCGCATTCCAAGAAAGGTAGCTGATAAATGTCATTTGTTTTTAAGTCATTTACTACCTTATGTACTTCAATTTAATTCCAAATTATCAATCAGGCCGTAACACAAAAACGAAGTCTAATTCAACGCAAAGTCTGCCTCCGTATTATCACAGTTATCTACCTTGTCTTTTATACTGAACTGGTATTTAGTAGTATTTATTTTTGGTAATACTATTGGTACTTTCCATGCGTCAAAAGATTACGTTTTATTCTCCTCACGTTGTTGGACTACGTTTTATCCAGCAGTGTGCCCAGCCCTTCCCAGTAAAATTATCCGATGGCATTTTTTGTATAATTCGTATAGTTACCTGCGGTGCCACTGGCTAGAGATTTGCGTTACCTTTTTTGTTTAGTTTCTGATCAGGTTTGTCCAAACTGGTTACGTTTTGGTTGACTTACGTTTTTCTTACGTCTCAAGTATGACCCGCCGACGTGGAGAGGAAAACCGACAATATCGGGTACATAATCCCGGATTTATCCCTCCGCGGCAGCTGGTCACACCATTCCGTCTCCGTCTCGCTCTCAACTCGGCCGTTTTGCTCTTCGAAAATGGCAAAAAAAGTGGAAAATAATTGGTAAACTGTGGTGAAAAATGTCGCTGCGTGATGTGCGTCGTGATTGCCGATGAAATTGCATTGAATCTCCGAAGGAAAAGTGTAAAAATCGAGGCTGCAAACCTGATTTCGGGGTTGAAGAAGAAGAAGCGCATTTTTTCATCGTCGTAAAACACGTACATACAGACACTCGCACACATTTGTGTGTGCCGATATATATATTTATATGTGTGTATATGAAACGCGCGGGCGCGAGAGAGCAAGCGAATGAAAGAGCGCGCGGTAGTTGTGTGCGTGTTTTTGTGCGTTTGTTTTGTGTCGTTTGTGTCGAGAGCGAGAGAGCGGCGAATGTGAAAGCCAAAGCAGAAAAACCAAGAAATAAGTGAACGAAAATAAAAACGAAAAATCGCAATCTCCACCCCTGTTGTGTGCGTTTTAGCGTGTTGTTCTGTGTTTTGTGTGTTTATCGTCGTTTATCGTGTGTTTTGTGTTGATTTCGCGTGGAAATCAAAATGTTAAGAAAATGCGACATCCCGCATACGGATTATTTGTGAAGAACAACCCCCGGCAGCGCAACTGAGCCTGGAATCCGTGAATCTGGGAATCTCTGGATATTTCGCCACACACAAAAGGTAATTAGAAGAGATCGCCGCCGCGATAAAGGCGTCGCCGCCGGCGGCTGACGGATGGATGACTCACACACAACTGCACTACGTACGTGTGTGTGTCTGTGTGCATGCCAGATATTGATTTGGAATGCAAAAAAAATGACAGGAGATACTTTACATTACATTACATACCTATTATACACATCACTCTCATGTCACCTCATTTTCATATTTTACACACACACACACTCATATTTCCATAGTTTTTTTTAGTTACCTTTGCCGACTAACCTTAGTGAGTAGTTTTTAGAGATTGTTGTTTTCCAGTCACAGAACGGAACGTTGTTAATTATTATTCACCCGATAATGCAAATGAGGCGGCACAACAAATACTGTTAGTTCTATGAGCCCTACAGTGGAGCCTCGATAAAAAGTGTAGACTGACATTCGTTGCATATTTTTGCTGCCTAAAATTAAATTTTGAAGACGTAATTTAAATCTTTTTATTTTCCCCCCTATAAATTAGAATTAATTACTGATTTCAATGACTTGTTCTACTCAAATGTTAATATGCCTTATATTTGGGGACTTGCAGAAATCACTTAAGATTCAAATACTTTAATATTAGTTATTTGGCCCTAATGTTTTTATAATGAGTTTTCTCAAACGGTGAGAAAATTAATATCTTGAAAAATATTTAAAAATATCCTTGAATACACAAATATTCGGATTTTAAAATTCGTAACAGGTTCAATTTACCCAAGTTGCGCTGTAGTTTTTGGCCGATTTGCATCTACGACGTTTTCCATTACTTACCACCTTTTGCCACCCATAAACCAAACGGTAAATGACAGTCGTTGCCACTCCCACACACAAACAAGAACTCAGACACTGACAAAACAATAATAATAAGATGGCAGGCAGCATCGATAAATAAAGTTTAATGTGTGAGACCAGTTAATTGCTTTTGTTGTCGCCTGAATTCTAAATCAAATTCAGCCGCTCTCCCGCTCTCTCTCTGCCTCTGTGTGTCTCTCGCTCTGGCGCTCACATGGCCAAGTGTTTGTATAACTAAAAACCGTTGTTGGCTGCTGGCTAGCTTTTAATAAATTATACAATAAAATGAGAAGCGATCAGAGCAGCCAGCGGGAGCTAAAATCGATTGCCCTGGCTGCTGCTGCTGTGCTGATGAATAATTACAAAATAAATATATATATTTATACAATAGGCTGTGTATTTGTTGACGCCATTTTTGCCATCACAAGGCAAATTCCAAATCTCATGTAAGTGTGTGTGTGTGTGTGTGTGTGGGAAACTACGCGCCAAATAGCATTGAGTTTTGAGGCGCAAATAAAATGAGTAATTGCGCATATTAAAATTCGCCTTTCAAAAAAACTCGGCCCATTTGACACACAGCCACTGAGCCGTGGGCTAATGCGGCGTTTATTCGCTTATTCGTTCGGGGCGAGATCTTGAATGGGTTTTCAAAAATAAACAATTGAGCGAAAAGCAAGCAGAAACGAATGCACTTTTACACTCCACCGATTCTCGTAACTCATTGAACGCACCTCGCATAAATGCGATCTTCCTAAACTATAAAAACCATCAGCTATAAATTACAAATTATAATTGGTATTCCTATTTTTAACTATAATAAATTACAATATTCTGCCTGCATTATTTGATTCCGGGAATATAAAGGCGATATAACAACCCAAGCAGATTTTAGTTTATCATGAACAATTGTTTTAACAATTCATGAACAATTGTCTTAATTCCCATAAAATATTTTACAGCATACATTCAGGCAACTTAGCTGGAGATTTTAAATATTTCATTATTATAAACGTAATTTATGCCTTAATACTATATTAAGAATTTATATTACAAATTTAATTAGCTCTTTTATCATTGGACTCAAAGATAAATATAAATTTTTCAATAAAGGTTCAAATAATATCTGATAATATCATCAATACAAAATTTGTTATCGACAGAACTCCAGCCCCGAAACGAACAATAGCTTTAAGCGGGCAATCACCGTACGCCCGTGACTACTATTTGTTTCAGTGGTCAACAAAATAATAGTTTGCATTGTTGTTCCGCTCGCATTGTTACTGTTTTTGGAGTGTTTGCATTGTTTGCGGCTATTTGTTAGCGTTTACACCTTTATTTGGAGTGTGTGTGGGGAGGAGAGGCTGCAGCTGCCGTTAACTGTGTTAACTGGGTTATTTAGTTTTTAGTTTACCTTTCGTTACCTTTCAAACCACCACCATCACCACTACCAATACAGGACAGATGTCCACACACACACTCTCTCGAGTATTTAGTTTGTGTTTCGTGGCAAATTGGACATCGAATTTCCGCCGCTCTCAGCTTTCAATGCTCATTCATAAGAGAACACCACCACTGCTCACCCACACCAAGGTACCTTTCGCATATTATTGGCGCGCACATTTTTCATGTTTCACCTTTAGCTGCGTGTTTTGATTTACACACTGGACGCACACCAGCAAAAGTACTCCCCCGCGTGCGCTCTCTTTGTGCGCCTCTCTCATTTGTTGATTCAACCTTTTCAGCTGCTTTCTCTGAGAGAGAGGAAGAGAGGGACTAGCCTCGCTCTCTTTGTTTTTGTTGCCTACACACATGTATTTATTCAGGCATTTTTGCATAATTTCATAAAAAATTTACATATTTATGTCTGCCCGAGGCTGAGAGTTCGATTTTTCCCTAACTTGTCAATCTAGTTTGTAGGTATGCAGATAGTTGTAGTTGTCTCTCTCGCTGCCGCCTGGCATCTGCCCGTGTGTGTGTGTGAGTGGGTGCTGCTGCTGCGTGCGTGCTTTTGTTGTGATTGTCGTGCTCGTGTTTATGGCTCTTAATCGTTCGGCAAACCGATTCGTTACCTGGCTCTCGCTCTCTCCTCCGCTTCGGGTTTCTCCTCATTCCCCCTACCACCCACCGCAGTTGTCTCGCTCTCGTGTGCTTGACTTTAATCTTCTCAATTACTCGCAATTTGCAAGTTTTGTGCTCGGGCCTCTTTAGGCGGGTTATTGGCATGCAGCGTAAAAGAGACAGCTAGAGAGGGAGAGGATTGTGTGTACACAACAAGAAAAGTATAATTAAATGTCAATTTCAATCAATTAACCAATTTATACCCAAGTCTTCATCTCACTTAGCAGTCGCAACGTGTAATTGTTTGATTAAAAAGGCATTATCTATCGGTAGCCTGTCATCCACAGCGAATAGGAATTAAAAATAGATTTTATTCCGGTAATCGATCTATTTTATAAGCCAAATATATGTTATTATTGCTTATTAATCTAGAAAAATTATGTAGTTAATTAATCAATTTGCTGTCATCAATAAGGTTATAATAAATGCCGCGCGATCAGACGTGTGACAGTTAAACAGATCTTATTAATATATCAGAAGCTAAGCTTCAACGCTTTGTTTATTAATAATCTTGGAAAATGTTTTTTTCGTGCAGTGCCCGTATTTCGTTTCATTGCTTGTGGCCCATTCTTCTTATTCAACGTTCCTGTACACTTTTCGCTTGTTTTGATTTCTTAATCTTTTTACCATAATTGATGGCAATTAAATTCAAAGGTGTGTGAGTGCCCGCGTCTCGTTTCCCTCTTTACTTCCCTGCCACTCGCTCTAACCACTCGTTTATCGTCGTGTTTGTTCGGCTGTCGATTTCGATTCAATTCGGACACGATGACGATGACGACGATGACGCTGCACTCGAATTTCGAATTGGCCAGGCCAGTTTACTTCGCTTCGTTATTCGTTGTTATTCGTTAAAAGATTGTTCGTTCGGTTTTGGCCCCTTTGTCACCCCCGCAGCTTCCTTTCCCACTCCTCCTCCTTCTTCTCCTCCTCCTCCTTCTTCTCCTCTTCCTCCTCCTTCTTCTCCTCCTCCTCCTCTTGTTGCCACCCTCTTCACGCATTCCTCACTGTCTCTGGTTTTGATGTTGCACTCGAATTACAGTGAAGCCGCCAATTAAATGCCAACGATTTAATTTCAGGATAAAACTTTAATCGCGGTAATTTGATGACGGACACAATGGAATTCGCCAAGGTCTCCATTTACAACCATATTGTGCCCTTTTATTTATGGATTTTCCCTGGAGAAATGAAAGCAAATTTTGATGTTTTTAAAATGAATATTATTGGTTTATTTTAAGATATCCAGTCACTAAAAGTAATAACATTTATCGCATTTAAAGTTGTATTTGACTTAGGCAACTTGGCCATAAAATATCTATTACGCAAAAAATATATATTTTACACGCCTTTTCTCTTAGGATACATCCAAAATTAAATCAAATTAACAAAGCCTAGTAAATACGATTTTTGATTTCATCTTGAAACGCAGAAGCTTCAATTAATTTTATCATTCGTCGCAATTATGATGAAATTGTCCTTTTTGTAGAATTAACACGTTAAGCTGATATAATTATTGGCCTTGTTTATTAGTCAATTCATTTAAATTTGACAACTTTGTTTAATCAAATGCTTTTAGAACGTCTATCCACCAATTTCTGATTAATTAGCGTAATTATTTTGCTAGGTGGATGAATTATTGGGTACTTTAAAATGTTGCAAAAATGTTGAACATATACGCTAATGACCCAATTACTGGATGAGTTGCTACAACAAGGTTATTCCTAATTCAATGCATGTCTTCTGAGGTATAAAATGTATTAAAATATCAGTATAGTTGAAGATTAAAATTATATAATACGAAAATATAAAAAAATAATAGGTATGGAAATAATGTTTAAAAACAACCCGTAAGAAATGACTCCTATTGGCTTTCCTTGAGTTAATATTTTCTTAAGAATCTTATAGTAAATTCTAAAGAATTAAATAAAAATGTAGGGTAATTCATGTTACTAATTGGCTGGCACCCACCGTGCAGGCTGATTTTCATTTAAAATTGCTCATTTCGTCGCCCTCTATACCATCGCGGTTTTTGTCATCGTTCTGTGGGATTTTATTGATTCGTTTAAATATTTATTCATGCCAAGTTCTCCTTGGGCCTTTGATGTTGTGGTGGTTTCTGTTATTGTTGTTGCCATTAGGTTGGTGGCACATAATTAAAGCGATTTAGTTAATTGATGTCAACACACAACGTAGTTAGCATTCAGCGGCTGTCTGCGCATTTTCCCCATCACGTTTGTCCGCTTCTCAGAGACACAATTTGTGAGCAATTTGTTGGCGAGTGTTTTTGTGATTGTTTCTTCAAAACACACAACCCAATCCCCCCATCCTCAAGTCCGCTGCTTGGGTATTAAATTGTTGACAATTGTTTTGAGCTTGAGAGAATTAACCTTTAGTTGGTGGTTATGTCATGATATTTGCCTAGTGTTTTGTGTTCGTTCACCATTAAATAGCCACAAATATATTGCACCACCTTTGTGTATATTCGTAGTTTAATTGCTTTTTATTGCACGATTATATCACCCATCTAGACGGTGCGTTTTAGAAAGGCAATAATGCAATATTGATTGATTCCCACAAACGACTTTAGTAGTGAAAATCTATAATTACGGCTCGGGTAATTCGATTCGACTTACAGTAGTCATCAATCACTGGGGGGTAATGGAAATGGATTGATTGGAATCTGTCAATAACAGCAAAGATATCACACAACAGAAGTTATTAATATGTTTTGAATCGATTGAATAATTGAATTTTGTTGGGTGTCCAATGAACTAGGCTAGTTTACGAGCTGAAGGGGTCGTAAGTTATTTAATAAATGCAAAGAAAAGTATTAACGATATGTTAATTAAAACTCAAGTAGTTTTTCCTTAGCTAATTAATAGAAAATTCCAAGTGATCTAATAACTTATTATATTGATTTATGTTTTCTTAAAAACAGAAATGAAATGAAATTAAAGGTTTTAAATCTAAAAATCACAATTTTAGAATTTTAAGAGTGAATATTTTCCAAGATAACTCTAAATTTTCAAATCAGCTTATTACATAATCCATTAGTCTAGACCATTTCATCAAATTGATATTCACGACCTTGTAAGTTGGCTTGTAAGCCACGAATTACTAGCATCATTGCCCAGATTAATATCTCTATTAAGTGTTTTTAAACACTTCCTCCCACCCAACGCTGTCCATCGATTTTAGATGCAAATTATCCATATGCATATATCCAGATATTAAGTATTCAATTCACGGCAACTCCACAGCAATTAGTGTAATCGCCGCGCAAATACGGAATCGGAGGAGGAGTGTTGTCCAATTAAGCCCGGTTAAGTCCCAGTTCGCGACGTCCCAAGTCGTAGTCGTAGTTGCAGTTCCCAGTTCCAAGCTTACATCATGCTATCTCGGCCGGGCCATAAAGATACAACTCAATGGTAGAAAACAAAACCAAAGCAAAAGGCGATATAAAAAATAAAACGAGAAAAATCGACAAATAAAATCACAAATCGCAAACAAGCGAGAGACAGTAGTGGCAGGGAGACATGACTTCAGGGCACAGTGGTTGACAAAGGTATGGAGTTTACGGATTTATTTGGATTTCTTAAAAGTACAACATTTTTAATATGATAATTATTATTAGGAATTCAGGAGAAGCGAGAAGAAAAGAATTATCAATATGAAACTATGATTTGCTTAGCTGTCTTACAATTGGTAGCATGTAAATACAGTATATAAATATGCCATATTTTTAATTGAATATGATATTAAAATCACACATAATCAAGTGGATCCTTTCTATGAACCTTTGAACCTCTTGAAAAGGTGTCCAAAAGTATGCTACAATATATTACGTATTATGGAAGGATACAGATACAGATTTATAAGATAAAGTTCCACGATGAATGTTAATTCATCCTTATGATCTTAGCAGTATTTATTGTTATTTGCAAGTCCTGTTTGCACACACTCGAGGTGCCCACTGTGCTTCAGTGCCTGTGTGTGTGTGTGTGGAGGTACACACGAGTGCAGCTTAAATTGACTTGCTTGGCTTGGGAGCCGTGTGTGTGCAGTACAGTTGACAAGATTGACTAACTAACGAGGCAGGTAAGCCAGCCAGGTAAACTAACTGACTGGCAAACACCTTTGAGTGGAAACCGGAGGCGAAACGGAAAACAATTACGCCGCACCGACTGAGTCATGCATTTGGGAAATGTGGGAAAAGGAAAAAGTTCACGGGAAAGGAAAGTGGGTGTGGGTGTGAATGTGGTGAAGGTGATGGGTGCGGGCCACATCACACACCCGTTCGTCCACCCCCAAAAAAAATCTCAAAAGTATTTTCACCTTATTTCGAGTTCGTAAGCCTGTGTGCACACCGGAAGAAATACCTAATTAAATTATAGCTAGGTGTAATTTAAATTTGACAATCGTTGCCTGCAGATTGTATGAGCAAAATATATTATTGCATACTTTTCAGCACATCTTATTGAAATTTAAGATAACGAACAAATTTGTAGAATTTTTCTTATTTATTTATCGGATTATGCTGCAATTTTTGGAGACTATGTAAGATAAATATCGCTTTCGGTAAAATGGGACTCTATAGAGAACCCCTAATTAGTTAGATTTAAGATTTTCCTCTGAGCACTGTGTACTTACTCTCAATTTTCCACTCACACACACTCATCACACCCACATACACGCACATGCATAATCATCGCACATCGTCACCAACACACACGCTCAAACACTCGAAAAAGTCAACTTTCAACTTGTTTGCCCAACTGCGACGAAGCGAACTAATAAATTTATACTTTTTTTTTCTTCTTCCCTCCTCCGACTTCTTCTCCTGCCACCCTCCACTCAAACACCACCCCCTTGATGATTTTTTTTTGCAGATTTTTCAAGACGCAGACTTAAGTGCGCGCCAGTGTGTGTGAGAGAGGAGTGGAGAGTAGAGTGACGATGATGTAGCGATAATGATGATGGCGCGATAATGATGCTAATGATAATGATCAAAGCAGCAGCAACAACAACAACAACTAGAGCCGCTACAAATGAGAAAAGTTGCCGCCGCGAAAGTACAGCAATGTGGAAAACTGTGAATTCGTCGACCAGAAACTCCCAGAAACGCAGAAAAACTAAACGCGCAAAAAGAAGAATTTTCATCAGGCCATAAAACCAACAACAACAATTACTGAAATAGCAAAAAGAACAAAGGAAAACTGTCGTAAAACAAAAAACGCAGAAGAGGCAGCAAGGAAAAACCCACCACTTATCAGCAACAACAACAAGGGAAACTGTAAGAATTTCAATTTCCAGCAAACAAAAATATAAAAAAAAAACACTCAAGCAACAACAACAACGCAAAACGAGAAAATCCTGCAAAGCAAAAACAAAAAACAAAAGAAAAGAAAAAGTTCACGTCCGAAGTAGAAAAACCACTTAAAACGTCGATGACAACTAAACCCGCGGGTGTGAGGGAGAGAGCAGCGAGAGAAGTGCAACAGAGACAGAGACGTAGAGAGAGAGCAGGAGTTGTCTCTCGCACTCCCAAAAAGGAGTCTGCGAGAGAGAGAGAGAGTAAGCAAGAGCGAAGGAATGAATTGAGTTTAAGGAGCAGTTGTTGTTATGCCTCCAATATCCCATTCTTTTTTTTGTTTTTTTCGTTAACTGCACACATTTAGTGGTGGCAAGGCGTGTAAAGGTGGTGGTGTGATGCCGCCGCTGTTGCGGGTCAGTGCTGGCCACTTGGACGTTTTCGCGCCGGAAAATATATTTAAATCGCAAATTTTTTGTTGTAGAATTTTTCTGTTCAATAATCTCAGATTTATAAGGCTTAAGAGGGATATTACTTCTAACGACTTTTGATTCTTTATCTTAAAAGAAACTTTCTTAATTATTTTCTAAGATTTGCATCTGAAATTTTGAATAATTTGAAACTTTATGATTCATTATTTTAATTTTAGATTTGAGAAAACCGTAATCCATTGAACTTTTTGTTCTTAAGATTGTTGTTAATTTAACTGAAAATAGAATTTGTTTATCAAGTCGTAGTTGGTAAATTGTCTTCCCGATGATTGATTTTAGCTACTCCCTATAACTTGACTATTTTTTTTGTTAAGGCTGCTGCCATCACTGATGCGTCTGTGTGTCGGTGGTCACGCAAGACGTGGCAGAAGCAGCGGCGGCAGAAGGAGCGAAGGCAGCTGCAAATGCAATTGCACCTTTAGCGCGCTTCTTGTCGAAGGAGCAGGAGAGAGAGCGCTCATAAGAGAGTGAGGTTGGAGAGTAGTGCCTGTGAGAGAGAGAGGGAGTGGGAGTGGGAAAGCGGGCGAACGCGTTCGGGCGAGAGAGAGCCGTACAAAGCCGAGGCTCTGGAGAGGCGACGTCACCTTCCGCTTTGTAGTTGTAATTCGCAAAGCAAGGAGCGCGCAACGGAGAGCGCGAAAAAAGGCGAAAATAAGTAAATAAATACAACCAAGAAAGAGTGCAAGAAGTGAGTGGAGCGCGGAGTGAGAAGTGGCGGGGGGAGTGAAGCAGGAGCGAAAAATAAACGAGTTGCCAAAGGCGACAACAACAAGGAAAAGGGGCGCAAAATTGACGCATTCCAAACGCGATTGTTGTTGTTATTGCTTGTGTTTGTGCTGCTGTTTGTGCTTTTGCTAGTACTAAATACCGGTCTTTTTTAGTTGGCCTCTCTTTTACATCAACCAAGTTTGTGTGCCTCTCTCTCTTATCCACAGTGAGGATCCAGCATCACCAAGTCTCCACGTTAATCGAACGGGAAATCAATCGTTATCGAAATCGTTCCTCGTAATTCGTAATCGCAATTCAAAATCCAAATTCAAAAGGAAAAAAGCAAATGCAAATGCAAAGGCAACAAGAGCTAAGTAAATGCTACCATGGGCCGCTCCAAGTTTCCCGGCAAACCATCCAAGTCGATCAACCGTAAGCGGATCAGTGTCCTACAGCTGGAGGATGAGGCCACTGCCACCGCAGCCGCCTCCAATCCGAGTCCGCATTCCGATCCTCCGCCGCCTTCCGAGCAACCTCCACCGCCCCCTCAGCAGGCGGAGTCTCAGACGGGCGGCGAATCCCCGCCAGCGTGCGAAAAGGGCGGCCACCACAATTGTGATAACGATGAGGATGACAATGCGCCGGGTGCCGGTGCCTCAGTCTCGGGCAATGCAGCATCTTCCTCAACCTCCACATCGGAAACCACGGGCAATGGCTCTGGTTCCAGCTCAGGATCGGGATCGGGTTCCACCAATGGCAGTGGAGTAAATGGCGGCACTCATCACAAGAGTGCAGCTATCGGAGCGGAGCAGGATCAAAATGGAAATGGTGATAAATGTAAAGGCAGCAGTTCGAGGAGAGTTTCCACGGGAAGTTTCGTAGGAATAGGATCCGCTGCTGGAGCAGGAATTACAGCAGCATCTACTGGAAAACCCTCGGGAAGCTCTGGGAAATCCTCTGGATCTGCTGGTGCGAAATCTATAGGAACCTCCGTTGGCAAGTTATCGAGGACATCTTCATCTTCTGGAACATCTTCGGCAAGATCCTTGGAAGTGCTAGCCGCAGGAAGTGCTGTGAAAACCACCTCTATCTTGCCATCTGGAGCCAATTCTGGAGCGCCTGCTGGAACAACACCAATTGCAAAGTCCCAGGCAGCATCTGCTGATGTAGCCTCTGCTGCATCCCTGGGATCAGGCTTTGGCAAATCGCTTAGCATAACCATTAGTACATCCTCCGGAAAGTCAACTAAAGGAACTACCGCTGAGGCAACCTCTGGAGCAGCATCACCCAGACCCGGACTATCCCCCAGTGCAGCGCCTGTCCCGTCCGCCGGATTACTCTCGTCGGGAGCCGTCTCCCCTGGAGGTTCCTTTGCGATAAGCGCAGCTTTGCTGCGAGCCCGCAAGAATGGCAACAAAAAGTTCAAGAATCTGAACCTGACCAGGGCCGAAGTAATGCTGCCCTCCACCTCCAAACTGAAGCAGCAACAGCAGTTGCAGCTCAACTGCCCAGTGGCGGGCAGCCCCTCCACCTCAACCTCCTCCACTGCACCGCCAGCCGCCACTTCTCCCTCTGCGCCAGAGGCGGGAACGGGCGAGGCGGGCGAGGATGCGGCCCCGGTAAGTTGATTTCCAGATTTCCAGCCGGGTGTGCTAGGTGCTGGTCGCGGGTTCCGGGTCCCCCCATGCTTTTATTTTTATGAATATGTTTAAGCCGCTTTTCCCGCCACCTTAAGTTTTTAAGCTCCGCAACTGATTCGAGTTGAGTTGCATTGCGTGCACCCTTCACAAACAAACACTCCACACTCCGATTTGCGATTCCCGCAATGTAAATACGAGCAAGAGGAACCCCCTCAAGTTGGTCTGGTCTGGTCTGGCCTGGTCTCTGGCCTGGTCACCCCTTTCTGCCACGCCATTGTTACCTGCTCGCTTACCTGCTTAATTGGCTTTTATGACGTTTTAGCGCTTGCAACTCAACTCGCTTCCACACACATGTGTGTGTCTGCCCCAGACGGCTGACGGTCATGTGATGGCGATGGCGGTGGTGCTGGTGTCTGTCCCCTGCTTATACTCATACTTACTGCTTAGTAACTTGTTTTTTTGCACCCAGAGCCCCCTTCCAAGTGATCCCCCTACGAAAAGCCGCACTTGCTTCTGGTCCTTTGCATGCTTCTTTGTGTTTTACTTAACTATACACGGGAAGAACCTATTGGTTAATGCTTAATAATCCTATATGTGAAGCTGATATACCCAAGAATATGCCTATAAGAAATTAAACTATTGGATTTATTTCTCTTAAAAAATTAGTCATAATTCCTAAACTCCAAATTTTCTTCAAGTTAAGAATAAACCGATAAGTATTGTCCTACAACGCCAAGTAATTACAATTGCGGTAACGGGAAAACTTTCAGGGAATGTAAATCTTATTTAATATTTAACAATATCTGAGACCGATTTATCAATGTCCCGTTAAAGTGTCATGTGATTAACTGTCGGTCAACGTTTGCGACAGTAAATATCTGTCGCTTTTTTAATATCCGGTTTACTAACTGAAGTCAAAAGAAAACCAATTGTAGTTAACTGGTAGTTAATCTAACCAAGAAATATTAACTGGATATTGAGAAAGATGCCCTAAATTAATTTCAAATTATCTTTTGAATAACTGAAGGTCTAATAATAATTTTAACCTAACTTTTATATGATATATTATGTATTAATAGAATAAGAAATCAGTTAATGTCTTACTGTGTATCCCCTTTGCCTGCTTTTGATTTTTCTGGTATTGCATTCCGCTTTTCGCATTTTATGAGCCCGTAGTTAGTTTCATGAATTATTGATTGGCCGGGAACGGAGTCGCTCCTCCCCCAAGTTCTTCCTTCTAGAACCCTCGCTAACCCTCTCTTTTGTGTACTTTTCCAGAAGCGAGTCGCTAGCGAAATGCCCAATGAAGATGCCCTAGAAGCCGCTCCATCGAGCTCCGCGTCAGCGGTGAATGGTGCAGGGTCGGGAGCCGCGGCCACAGGAGCTGTTCCATCAGGAGCAGGAGCAGGAGCAGTAACAACTTCCGGAGCAGCAGCAGGCAGTAGTAGCCCCCACACAGGATTAGGAGCTGGAGCAGGACCTGGAGTTGGAGGAGCAGCTGGAGCAGGATCAACTGCTGCATCCCCGGCAGGAACGGCAGCCAAGCAAAAGAAGACGGTGACCTTCAGGAATGTGCTGGAGACGAGCGACGACAAGTCGGTGGTGAAGCGATTCTACAATCCGGACAATCGCATCCCCTTGGTTTCGATCATGAAGAAGGACTCGCTAAACCGGCCATTGACCTACTCCCGCGGAGGCGAGTGCATCGTTCGTCCCTCCATCTTGTCCAAGATACTCAACAAGAAGAACTCGAACATTGACAAGCTCAATTCTCTCAAGTTTCGATCGGCACCAGCTTCGAGCTCCTCTTCCTCTCAGGACTCGGGAGCAGGGTCCTCTCCCAATGTCTTTGGCTTATCTCGCGCTTTCGGCGCTCCCATGGAGGAGGATGACGACGAGCGGGGCGGGGTAACCTTTCGCAGGAACGAAGATCAAAACAACAAGGAAATGGACGAGGATATGATGGACGAGGAGGAAGATGAGGATGATGCCGAAGAGCAGGAGGATGATGACAACGACCAAGAAGACCTCGATGAGGCAGCCTCTGAAAAGAGCGCGGAGACAGAGAAGAGTGGAGGAGCAGCAGAGGATAGCGAGGAGAAGCAGCAGCTGGTCATGGACTCGCACTTTGTGCTGCCCAAGAGGAGTACCCGATCCTCGCGAATTATCAAGCCCAATAAGAGGCTGCTGGAAGAGGGTGCCATCAGCAGCAAGAAGCCCCCGCCCAAAAGCCTCTTTGGAGCAGCTTCCTCGGCGTCTTCTGCCTCTGTTGGAAGCCTGAAAATTCCGAGCTTTGGAAGCCTTAAATCAAATACCAGTGGAGGCGCAAGCTCGAGCTCTAGCATCTTTGTGCTGAGGCAGCCGCGCCTGCAGTTCCAGGCGGACAGCAAGCCGGGACCCAGTGCCATTCCCGTGTCGCAAGCTGCCGGAGGAGGGGCCCTAACGGTGTCCACCTTCGGAACACTCGCCGGACAGAACAGCAGTCCTAGCTCCTGTGCCGTGTGCTCCACGACGGTCAAGGAGGTGGCCCAGGCCCGCAAGTACGGAGTTGTGGCCTGCGACGTCTGCCGGAAGTTCATCTCGAAGATGACCAAGAAGTCCATATCGGCCAATTCGAACAGTGTCAATGCCAGTGCTGCCTCCTCTTCGACAAGCAATCAGCAGCAGCAGCAGCTACAATGCAAGGGTAGCGAAGGTACCCCTTGCACCTTCCACTCGGGAAAGAGCCAGCTGAAGAACTTCAAGAAGCTGTACAAGGAGAGGTGCTTGGCCTGCTGGCTGAAAAAGTGCCTCATCGCCTTTCAGCTGCCGGCGGCGCACAGGAGTCGTCTGGGTGCCATTCTCCCAGTTGGAATGCGACCAGAGGCTAATCCCCGAGAGGATAAGATCTCCGCGGAACTGCTATCGCCCACGGGCAGCCTGAGATTTGCCGCCTCCTCAGCTTCCACGTCATCCACCTCTGCTGCAGCTTCAACCTCTGGGGTCAAGTGGAAATCCAGTACGGATTCGACATCTGCTTTGCCCTCCATCAAGTCGAATCCGTTGGCGGAGAACAATGTTACATTTGGAAGCACTCCCCTGTTGCGACCCGCCATCCTGGAGAAGCCACTCTTCCTCAAGATTAACAATGCGGCGGACCAGAAGCTACCAGTTGGCGAAGCGATCAGTCCCAGTCCGTCAGGCAGGAAGGCCTCGATTAAGCAGGAGAAGACCAAGGAGAAGGAGAAGGAAAAGGAGCTAGAGCAGCAGCAGAGTGAGAAGCCTCTCAGTCCCGCCTTGGCAGCCGCCAAGAAATCAGCAGCGCCAGGGGAACCTATAGCAACAGAGTCCCAAAAGGAGGAGGCGCCTGGAGTAGCTGTGACTGCATCAGCCGGTGGAACCTCTCAGACAGCTGGTCAACCGGAAGTTAGCCAAGCGGAAGCGGGAAATACCCCAGGCGATGGCCTGAAGCGTCAGAGGATTGACTTGAAGGGTCCTCGAGTGAAGCATGTGTGTCGCAGTGCCTCCATTGTGCTGGGCCAACCCTTGGCAACCTTTGGCGAGGATCAGGAGGAGGGCGATGAGCAGGAGCACGAGGAGGCTGCAAATTCTACTGTTCCAGTGCCACCATCAGTGCCAGCGAACGTTAAGCCAGCCCCGGTTACGGTTACAGATGAGAACGACAACTGTGCCAGCTGTAAAACGTCTCCTGTTGAGGAGACCAAGCCCAGTAAATCTTCCCCAGCTGATGTAAGAAAGGTGGCAACAACAGTCGGAAAGGAAGGAGGAGCACCTTCAATCGCAAAGGTTACCACCAGGACAGTGGTGGCGGCCAGCAAAAAGCAAAGAAACGGAGACATCATTACCTCCTCCTCCAGTTCCGGCGCCACTCAATCTCAGAATCAAACGCAAGGTCGCCGAGCTAAGGAGCAGCGGCAGCAACAGCGCACCCTGATATCCATCGATTTCTGGGAGAACTACGATCCGGCTGAGGTGTGCCAATCGGGCTTCGGGTTGATTGTAACGGAGACAGTGGCTCAGAGAGCGCTGTGCTTCCTCTGCGGGTCCACAGGACTGGATCCGTTGATTTTTTGCGCCTGCTGCTGCGAGCCGTATCATCAGTATTGTGTTCAGGATGAGTACAACCTGAAGCACAGCTCCTTTGAGGAGGCCACGCTCATGGGCAGCCTGCTGGAGACGACGATAAATGCCTCCACCGGCGGAGTAGGAGGAGGATCTTCATCGCTCAATCAGCTGACACAGCGCTTGAACTGGCTGTGTCCACGCTGCACCGTCTGCTACACCTGCAACATGTCCTCCGGGTCGAAGGTCAAGTGCCAAAAGTGCCAGAAGAACTATCACAGCACATGCCTGGGCACCAGCAAGCGACTCCTGGGTGCCGATCGTCCTCTAATCTGCGTTAATTGCTTAAAGTGCAAGTCCTGTTCCACGACGAAAGTGTCCAAGTTTGTGGGCAATCTGCCCATGTGCACGGGCTGCTTTAAGCTGCGCAAAAAGGGTAACTTTTGTCCCATCTGCCAGAGATGCTACGACGACAACGATTTCGATCTGAAGATGATGGAGTGCGGCGATTGCGGCCAGTGGGTTCATTCCAAGTGTGAGGGCCTCAGCGACGAGCAGTACAACCTGCTGAGCACGCTCCCAGAGTCCATTGAGTTTATCTGCAAGAAGTGTGCGCGGAGGAACGAGAGCTCGAGGAACAAGGCCGAGGAGTGGCGCCAGGCAGTGATGGAGGAGTTCAAGGCGAGTCTGTACAGTGTACTGAAACTGCTTAGTAAGTCGAGGCAGGCCTGTGCCCTCCTTAAGCTGAGCCCCCGCAAGAAACTGCGATGCACTTGTGGGGCTGCAAATCATGGCAAACTCCAGCCCAAGGCTCTGCAATTCAACAGCGGATCGGACAACGGTCTGGGCAGCGATGGTGAGTCGCAGAACAGCGACGATGTCTACGAGTTCAAGGAGCAGCAGCAGCAGCTCCTGAAGAAATCACGGGTGAAGTCACTGCCCTGCTCCTGCCAGCAGTCGGCCATCAGTAGTAGTCACAGTCACCCGCAATCCTTCAGTCTCGTAGAGATTAAGCAAAAGATTGCCGGAAATTCGTACGTTTCCCTCGCCGAATTCAACTATGACATGAGCCAGGTGATCCAGCAGAGCAACTGCGACGAACTGGACATTGCCTATAAGGAGCTACTGAGCGAGCAGTTTCCATGGTTTCAAAACGAAACGAAGGCGTGCACAGATGCCCTCGAAGAGGATATGTTCGAGTCGTGCTCCTACGAAGACCTGCAGGATGGCAACGCGGGAAGTGCGTCTGTGTACAACGAGCACTCGCAGCAGCATACCGAGTCCCGATCGGGCGTCCTCGACATACCCCTCGAGGAGGTGGACGATCTGGGCGGTAGCTGCGGCATCAAGATGCGTCTGGACACCAGGGTGTGCCTGTTCTGCCGCAAGAGTGGCGAGGGATTGTCTGGCGAGGAGGCTCGTCTGCTGTACTGCGGCCACGATTGTTGGGTGCACACCAACTGTGCCATGTGGTCGGCGGAGGTGTTCGAGGAGATCGATGGCTCCCTCCAGAATGTGCACAGTGCGGTGGCCCGGGGTCGGATGATCAAGTGCACGGTGTGCGGCAACCGAGGAGCCACCGTTGGCTGTAACGTTCGATCCTGTGGCGAGCACTATCACTATCCCTGTGCGAGGAGCATCGAGTGTGCCTTTCTCACGGACAAGTCCATGTACTGTCCGGCGCATGCCAAGAATGGGAATGCGCTGAAGGTCAATGGTTCTCCCAGTGTCACCTACGAATCCAACTTTGAGGTGTCCCGTCCCGTCTACGTGGAGCTGGACAGGAAGCGCAAGAAGCTAATTGAGCCCGCCAGGGTGCAGTTCCACATCGGGTCGTTGGAGGTGCGACAGCTGGGCGCCATTGTGCCCAGATTCTCCGATTCCTACGAGGCTGTGGTGCCCATCAATTTCCTGTGCAGTCGCCTGTACTGGTCGTCGAAGGAACCATGGAAGATAGTGGAGTACACGGTGCGCACCACCATACAGAATAGTTGCTCCACTCTAACGGCGCTGGACGTGGGCAGGAACTACACGGTGGATCACACGAATCCGAATGGCAAGGAGGTGCAGCTGGGATTGGCGCAAATCGCACGCTGGCACAGCAGCTTGGCCAGGAATGACCTCCTGGAGAACGACTGGAGCACAGGGGAGTTCCCCAACCCGAACTCCTGTGTGCCACCCGACGAGAATACGGAGGAGGAGCCGCAACAGCAGGCCGATCTATTGCCGCCGGAGATCAAGGATGCCATATTTGAGGATTTGCCGCATGAACTGCTCGACGGCATCTCGATGCTGGACATCTTTATGTACGAGGATCTGGCGGATAAGACGGACCTGTTTGCCATCAGCGAGCAGTCCAAGGACGGCACCCAGGCCATGACCTCCAACCAGGCGCAGAGCCAGCAGGGTCAGCAGGTGAGCATCTGCGACGAGGATACGAGGAACTCCAACACAAGCATGGGCAATGGCGGCTGGCCAGCCAGCAATCCCGTGGAAGATGCCATGCTTTCGGCAGCCAGAAACTCGAGTCAGGTTCAAATGCTCAAGACACTGGCATGGCCAAAGCTGGACGGGAATAGTGCCATGGCGAACGCTATCAAAAGGCGTAAGCTCTCCAAGAACCTGGCCGAAGGAGTGCTGCTAACGCTGAGCAACCAGCAGCGCACCAAGAAGGAGATGGCTCATGTGGCCGGTGTGTCACGGAGGCAGTCCATCAGCGAGACAATATCCGTCGAGGCAGGCGGAGGAGGAGCCACATCATCCGGCGGTGGATCGATGCGCAGCAAGAGCTTCACATGGAGTGCGGCCAAGCGGTATTTTGAGAAGAGCGAGGGACGTGAGGAGCCCGCCAAAATGCGGATCATGCAAATGGACGGCGTGGATGATTCCATCACAGAGTTCCGTATCATTGCCGGCGATGGAAACCTCTCCACAGCTCAATTCACCGGTCAGGTGAAGTGCGAGAGATGCCAGTGCACCTACCGCAACTATGACTCCTTCCAGCGTCACTTGCCTACATGCTGTGATCCTGCCATGTCCACCAGTGAGTCGGATTCTGATGTGAATGCAGCGGGAAGCAGCAATAATCCCGCCCAGCTGAGCGCTGAGAGCTTGAACGAGCTGCAGAAGCAGCTCCTGGCGAATGCCGGGGGTCTGAACTACCTACAGACAACGACAGCCTCGTTTCCCCAAGTCCAGAGCCTTGGTTCCCTGGGCCAGTTTGGTCTCCAAGGACTGCAGCCACTCCAGCTGCAGCCACAGTCACTGGGCAATGGATTCTTCATCTCGCAACCAAATCCCACAACGCAAACGAATACGGATGAGCTGCAACTGTACGCGAATTCCCTGCAGAGTCTGGCTAATCTCGGAGGAGGATTTACGCTCGCCCAGCCAACGGTGACGGCGACTCCAGCGCCTCAGCCTCAATTGATTGCCGTGTCCACGAATCCCGATGGCACTCAGCAGTTCATACAGATCCCACAGACGCAGATGCAGGCCACGACGACGACGGCGCCCACGGCCACATATCAGACGCTGCAGGCTACCAATACGGACAAGAAGATAATGCTCCCGCTGACGACGGCGACAGGAAAGCCCCTTAAGACGGTGGCCACCAAGGCGGCACAGCAGGCGGCGGCCGCTAAGCAGAAGCAGCTGAAGTCCGGCCATCACCAGGTGAAGCCCATCCAAGCCAAGCTGCAACCGCATCCTCAGCAGCAGCAGATGCATCAGCAGACGCATCAGCAGGTCCAGCAACCCATCACGGTGATGGGCCAGAATCTCCTCCAACCGCAGTTGCTCTTCCAGAGCAGCGCCCAGGCGCAGGCGCCGCAGCTTATCCTGCCTCAGGCTCAGCCCCAGAACATAATCTCGTTCGTGACGACGGGCGATGGTAGCCAGGGTCAACCCCTCCAGTACATCTCCATACCAACGACGGGGGAGTACAAGCCGCAGCCGCAGCCGACGCAGTTCCTTACCACAGCTCCTGCCGGCGGTGGGGCTACCTATCTGCAAACGGATGCGAGCGGGAACCTTATGCTCACGACCGCACCGACCAATTCCGGACTGCAGATGCTTACTGCGCAACCCCAGGTGATTGGAACACTGATTCAACCGCAAACGCTGCAGCTAAGCGGTGCGACAGATGGCAATCAGACTGGCGGCAATCATCATCATCAGCAGCAAGTGCAGCCCCTGATCTTGGGGGGCACAGGCGGCGGAGCCACTGGTCTAGAGTTCGCCACAACCACCACGCCACAGGTGATCCTGGCCACACAACCGATGTACTATGGCCTCGAGACGATCGTCCAGAATACGGTGATGTCGTCCCAGCAGTTTGTATCTACTGCCATGCCCGGTGTGCTCAGCCAGAATGCCAGTTTCTCGGCCACCACGACGCAAGTGTTCCAGGCGAGCAAGATCGAACCAATTGTGGATCATCTGCCCGCTGGTTATGTGGTGCTCAATAATCCGGGAGATGGCTCGAGTGCCGGGACCACCTTCCTCAATGCAGCCAGTGTCCTGCAGCAGCAGCAGCAATCTCAGGATGATGCCACCACGCAGCAGCTGCTGCAGAACGCCAACTTCCAGTTCCAGACATCAGTGCCCACTTCCTCGGCAGCGTCCTCTACATCGATGGATTACAGCTCGCCCATGGTGGTCACGGCCAAGATACCGCCAGTGACGACGCAGCTGAAGAGGACGAATGCCCAGGCCAAGGCTGCGGGCATGTCCAAGGTGCCGCCGCAGCCACAGGTGGTGGTAAACAAGGTACTGCCCACCAGCATGGCCCAGGCCCAGATGAAGAACTCCTCCGGTATCAAACAAGTCTCCCAGCAGCAGATGAAGGGCATGAAGGCAGCGGCGGCGGGCGGAACGGGGACCAATTGCGGAGCACCGCCCAGCATTGCCTCGAAGCCGCTGCAGAAGAAGACGAACATGATTCGACCCATTCACAAGCTGGAGGTGAAGCCCAAGCTGATGAAGCCCACGCCCAAGACCCAAGCGATGCTGCAACAACAGCAGCAGCAGCAGCACCATCATCATCATCATCCTGCCGTTATGATCAGCAGCCAGGTGCCCAAGGTGGTGACACTCTCCCAGCAACAGCAGCAGCAGCGTGTCCCGACGCAGCCACAGCAGCAGCAGCAAACGCAACCTGCCACGCAGCTGCTCCACATTCCCCAGCAGCCACAGCAGTCACTGCAGATCCCTCAGCAGCAGCAGCAACAGCCACAGGTGCAGATCCAGCCATCCATGCCGATCATAACAATTGCCGAGGCAACTCCAGTATCAGTCCCAGTGCTGCAGACACAGCCCCAATTCGTTGTGGAGGAGCAGCAACAGCAGCAACAGCAGCAGCAGGATCTGCTCAATCGGGTTCAGGTGCAGCACTTTTCCACGAGCAGCAGTGGGAACAGCAATAACACAGGGAGCAGCGGCAACAGCAACGGTGTCCTGCCTACCAATGTGGTGAATCCCCTGCAGCAACAGCCGCCTCCCACCAGCAGCAGCTCCACCACGAGGCCCACTAACCGAGTGCTGCCCATGCAGCAGCGCCAAGAACCTGCTACCCTATCGAACGACTGCCCGGTGACTCCCTCGCCCACACCGCCGCCAAAGCCGTTGGAGCAGCAGGTAATCCAGCATCAGGTGACCAGTGTCAGTGCCGCGTCCAAGTGTTACGCTCAGTTGAAGACAGCATCGTCACCGTCCCCCGTTTACGAGACTGAGCTGAAGTCCGTGCCGGGTCTCGAGAGCATTGTGCCCGTAGTAGCCAGCATGGACACCATACTGGAGGAGCAGCCGGCCACGGAGTCCATCTATACGGAGGGTCTGTACGAAAAGCACTCGCCGGCAGAGGCCAAGACCGAGCAGCTGCTCCTCGAGCAGCAGCAGCGTGAGCAGCTCAGCCAACAGCTGGCCAGCAATAGTTACAGCATGCACATGGACAAGCATAGCTTCCAGGCCATGGAGGCCATGGAAACGGATGCCTACAACAACAGGGAGGATGATCTTGAGGAGGATCTCGACGATGACGACGAGGACGAGGACGACGATGAGGAGGATGACTTCAGCCTGAAGATGGCCACCTCAGCGTGCAACGATCACGAGATGTCCGACAGCGAGGAGCCGGCGGTAAAGGATAAGATCAGCAAGATTCTCGACAACCTGACCAACGACGACTGTGCGGACTCCATAGCCACGGCCACCACAATGGAGGTGGTGGAGGCCAGCACTGCGGGCTATCAGCAGATGGTGGAGGACGTCCTGGCCACCACAGCTGCGGCGCCTGAGTTCGAAGAGGGTGGTCCGCTGGAAACGGCTGCCGTCGAAGCAGCCGCCACCTACATCAACGAAATGGCCGATGCCCATGTCCTGGAGCTCAAGCAGCTGCAGAGTGGTGTGGAGCTGGAGCTCAGGCTCAGGCGGAAACAGCAGCACCAGCAGCCGCAGGAACTGGAGCCAGCAAAGGAAGCGACGGAAGCCGTGGTGCCGCCCACGTTAGCTGCTCCCGATCCGCCGCCGCCCGTTCGAGAGCCAAGGAAGATAAGCGGTCCGCATCTGCTGTACGAGATCCAGAGCGAAGATGGCTTCACGTATAAGTCCAGTTCGATAGCAGAGATCTGGGAAAAGGTGTTCGAGGCCGTGCAGGTTGCCAGGCGAGCCCACGGCCTTACACCGCTCCCAGAGGGACCCCTCGCGGATATGGGCGGCATCCAGATGATTGGCCTGAAGACGAACGCCTTGAAGTATCTGATTGAACAGCTGCCGGGAGTGGAGAAGTGCTCCAAGTATACGCCCAAGTATCACAAGAGGAACTATAACGTTTCGACGGCGGCGAGTGTCGGTCATGGAGGCAGCACTGGAGGAGGCGGCAGTGCCAGGGCGGCGGCGGTTGCAGTTGGCAGCGATCCTCACCAAAGTCTGCTTGACTATGGCTCTGACCAGGAGCTGGAGCTGCAGGAGAATGCCTTCGAGTGTGCCCGTTGCGAACCGTATGCCAACCGCAGTGAGTACGACATGTTCAGTTGGCTGGCTTCCCGGCATCGCAAGCAGCCCATCCAGGTGTTTGTCCAGCCATCGGACAATGAACTGGTACCCAGGTGAGTTATTATAGAGTTTCTTGTGAGAATAAGTCCTTGAATGATTGTGGTTTTTGTTTCCAGGAGAGGAACTGGCAGCAATCTGCCCATGGCCATGAAGTACCGCACTCTGAAAGAGACCTACAAGGATTATGTCGGCGTCTTTCGTTCGCACATCCATGGACGTGGTCTCTACTGCACCAAGGATATCGAAGCTGGTAAGAACACATCTCACTTTTAAGGGTAAAGCAGACAGGATACATAATCCCATCTTCCCAGGTGAAATGGTCATCGAATACGCCGGCGAGCTTATTCGATCCACGCTGACGGACAAGAGGGAACGCTACTACGATAGCCGCGGCATCGGCTGCTACATGTTTAAGATCGATGACAATCTGGTAGTTGATGCCACAATGCGCGGCAATGCGGCGCGCTTCATCAATCACTCCTGTGAGGTTAGTACCTGGGCTATTCTTTATCCGCGAAAAGGATATCTTAAATCTCTGTATATATATTTGCAGCCAAACTGCTACTCCAAAGTGGTGGACATCCTCGGACACAAGCACATCATCATCTTTGCCCTTCGACGCATTGTGCAGGGCGAAGAGCTGACCTATGACTACAAATTTCCCTTCGAGGAGGAGAAGATACCCTGCTCATGCGGCTCCAAAAGGTGTCGCAAGTACTTAAATTAGAAATGGAATAGGGAAAGAAGGAACGCTGGGCGTCCACTAAAAGTCTACATGCTCAGAGCGAGAAATAGGGGTTGTCACTCCTAAAAGACTTTAGGCAGGAAAGTAATCTAATGGGCAATGCATATATTCTCGAAACTGTCTGGTCCTAACGTTTCCGATAATCACTCGTTGGCAGAGGAAAAACCATGACTTTTTTATGTCAGATTATTAAGTTAATTTACTAAATGATTAAACGTTAAAAACAAGCTAATAACAAGTAGGTTCTTATATCAATCCGAGTTTTTGCACATTTTTAAAACTCTTTTTATTAAAATAGTAAAAATAGTATTCAAATTGCATGACCAACTTATATCTCTCATTGAAAAAACCTGGTTTTTCTTTTGAAGCCAACGTTTTATAATAAACCTTAGATTGAATATTTATAGTTGACCGTTTTGAAAATGAATATAGATTCCAGATGCATGTCATACATTTTAAGATACATTTTTCAATTTTTTTACTCTCAATATGCGAGCACTCAACCCAATCCTTTTCAAACAGATGTTATTGAAGGGGTAATTGTGATTTACAAGCCCTCTAAAATAAGCAGACTAGCCCAACATTGCCCATAGAATATTTTCCCTTGCCTGCAATTTTTCTTTTTGGAATCGAAACCCCAATACACACCTGGAATTGTGAAATGTGAAACACTTGTAGTTAACGAAAGAAAGAAAGTTATTTCGATCTATGTATATGTTTTGGTCCAATCGTGATATACTTTTTCATTTTATGTAACCCCCAGAATACTTCTTAAGCAGTTAAGATATGTAAGAGAGTTAAAAACAGTTGATATTATATTCTACGAGTATATATCCCTAAAATCTAAAGAGATAGCATGGCAACGAAGGCGAAAGCAAGAACACAGAAACTCGACGATGTCAGTATTCAGGAGGGAAAAGAAGGAGGAACTAATTGTATATTGAATATGTTACGGATACGATACAATATACAGATATCAGTTAGCTAACTAGACACTAAGGCTCCAAACAGATTCTATATAAACTCGGACTAATTAACTAAGCTAAGCTGATAAATATACATATATAACACTTGTTGTGCTTAGGCGAATGACGAACGGATAAAAACGATTAACTTACAGGGGCTTTTGTGTTAGATTGTAAATACATTTCATACGGAATTATAATAAATATCTATATATTATTATTGTAATGAGAAATTAACTTAATCTTAAGTTTAACCAAGAATGTGTATAAGATGAAAACTATTTTAATGTAGAAAGAGCTCGCTGGGCGTATTTATGTTTGACGATTAACTGATTGAAACTAAGAATTAATATCCGCAAAAACACCATGCTTATATATACATATATTATATATTTAGAGAAGGAAACCAAGCATCACCCTTGAAATTACCGAACAGAACCCACATATTGTAATTGTATATTTATTATTTAACACCCTAAGTTGTAAGTTCAAAGCAATGTAAATTTTTTGTCTTGAAAATCAGAGCACACAAGCATCATAAGCAGGGATGCCACAGAAACGCTCTGGATTTGAAATCACTTGGAAAAGCTTTTCAAAAAATACAAACTTACATCGGACAGAGTGTTTAATTAATATTAAATATTGAGCGACTTTCTGTGGCACCCCTAATCCGTACCGTAATAATTAGTTCTTCAGCAGCTCCCTTTTGTATTCTACTTAGTTTAACACGATTTATGTTTCGCTTAAGACTCTAGCATTATATAGTCCGCTCCTGGTATTTTGTCCAAATTGTATCATGTATATTCCTATCCAGCGCGATCGGTCGGACTTGTACAGAGGCAAAAAAGAAGTTCCATAGCATTTTTTCTGGCAGCCATTCAATGAGACGCGCGCGCACTTTTTTGGCACGCTGCTGTCGAAGGAATTTTATATTTTTTATTCCCTAAAGAAAAAAAAGTTTAATAAAAACTACAGATTAAAATTCAAAATTCTATCCTGGTTTCCATGCTCAGTCGTTTCAGCGTTAAAAATTATCCCATTAGGAATTGCTCCTGACTAGCTTCAGCTCCCGCTGCCCCATGGAAGCAACACAACCGTCAGGTGTAGAAATCATGTAAGTTTTGCCTTCTTAGTCAAAGCTTAAAGTCTGGGTTCATCAGCCTTCCTGACATAGTCGTTATTGAAGCGTTCACATTATTTGATTAAAAAATGCCTGTTTACAAAGCGCTGCTTACCGCTCTGCTCCTGGTGCATGTGATTCCCCTCCTGGACAGCTTCAACCAACTGAATGCCAGGCAAGCCATGTACGGAGAAGGCGGCGGAGGAGGTTCTAGCGGAAGGTCCGAGGGTGGGAGTGGAACAGGAATGGGAGTAGGCGGCGCCGGAGGCTGCTCGGAAGGTGGTAACGGAAAGAAGGGGTGCGGCATTAATCTCGGCGATCCCAAGCAAAAGGCCTCAAACATTGCCCAAAAGGCAGCACAAGAGGCGAAGGCAGCCAGCGATGCCCAGATGCCAGCTGCCGAGGCGGCGGCATTGCAGGTCAAATCGGAGCTGGCCGACAAGGCGTCCCAATCCGCGCGAGCAGCAGAGGCGGCACTCGCGGGCAAACAACAGATTGTGGAGCAGCTGCAGCAGGTTTAACTTTAACAATTATTTAACATAAATGCAATCCCAATTCCTTGGCAGGAGATGAAAGAGGCAAATGCGGTGATCGCCGAAGTCACCGCGTCGCTGGAGAACACGCAGGCCAATGCCAATGCGGCGGCAGCAGCTGCCCAGGAGGCGCAGACTCAGTTGAACCAGATGAAGACACTTGTTGAAAAGGTCACCAACAATCTGGCCAACATCCAGAAAGTAGCCAGTGGGGCGCAGGCGCAGCTGGTCGAGAGGAATCAGCTCTTGGAGGTAGCCAGGCTTCGTGTGGAGAATGTCACCCGTCGGATGAGCGATGCCCAGACGGACTTTGACAAGACAAAGGAAGCTGCCACCAAGGCGGCCTGTGCCGCAATGGAGGCCAAGCAGAAGGTGAAGCAGCGCAGTCGGAGGATGTCCCCCAGCGAGCAGGAGCAGGAGCAGCAGTGGCTCAACGCCGGCGGCGGCGCTAAGGTTTAGGTGTGTAAGGCGCCAAAGTGGAGAGATGCTATTGTTTTAAATTATATTTTGGTTTGTTTGATTTTCGGGTTGAAAATTGATTTAGATTTTAATTATATCAATATAACGGTATTTAGAATAATAATATAATAATAAATTTTGATGAGCGTTTCATTACTCTTTCTTGAGGGTTTTTTAAGACGAAAACCGCGCGAAAAGTGCAGTGTGCCAGAACAAAGCAGCGGATTTTCAACTCTATGGCGTTCTCGGTTTTACACGTTTCACTAGATTTTCCGCGGAAAAGCGCCGGAAAGCTCTCAAGAATGTCTCGGGACAAGGCAAATTACGCGAAAGTCCGACCAATTACTGGGGATGTTGCTTGATGGGCAGCACTGCCAAGAACAGCTGATATCGTGTTTATAGCAGGGAACAGCTGTTTATAGCAGAAAAACAGCAAGCAGCCACACTGCCTATGCTAACCGGTGTTTTTGTTATTAATTTTTGTAATTATTTCTTAATTTCTATATTAAAGTAGCTTTAAAAGCAATGTTAGTGCGAAGAATAAAGTGCCTCGGATATCTGGGCATTCGCCACAACAGTTCGCACTACGTGACAACGCCCATATTTTACGTAAATGCCGGTGGGTTTCGTTGCTTGTTTCGTACTTTTATTTATTAGATAATTATTAATGAAAGGATATACTTGGTAATCAATAGCCCCGCACATTGGACACCTGTACTCGGCGGTGATAGCCGATGCCCACTGTCGGTATCAGCGATTGAGACATCCAGAGATCCGCCAACAGGTACGCCTGTGCACGGGAACGGACGAGCACGGCACCAAGATCCAGCAGGCGGCAGGGGTTCATGGAATTCCAGTGGCCACGTACTGCGACCAGATATCAGAACGCTACCGCGAGGTCTTCCGGAATGCCAACATTCAGACGGATGACTTTATACGCACCACTGAGCAGCGACACAAGCGGGCGGTGGCCCATTTCTGGGTGAGATTTGGCGATTTTCCTACCTTTTCTTCCATTCAGGTAAATTTTTTAAACATTTTTATCCCTTAGCGCACCTTAAACTCTCGTGGACACATCTACTCGGCGGCCTACAGCGGCTGGTACTGCGTCTCCGACGAGACCTTCCTCACCGACTCCCAACTCCGATTAGACGAAGCCACCGGCTCTCGGTATTCCCTGGAATCCGGCCATCCCGTTGAGTGGACCGAGGAGACCAATTACATGTTCCGTTTGTCACAATTCCAGGATGATGTGCGTCACTGGGTGAAGGCGGGGGCGCGCATACGGCCGGCAAAGTTCGAGAAGATCCTGCTGGACACTCTCAGTGAACCGCTGCCGGATGTGTCGGTGTCACGGCCCTCAAATCGCGTTCATTGGGCCATTCCTGTACCCGATGACGATACACAGACGGTGTACGTCTGGCTGGATGCACTGGTCAACTACCTGAGCTCCCTCGGATATCCAGATGCGGGTGTGAGTACGACTTGCCCCTATGTGGCGTCTTAACGTCTAATACACCGTTGCCTACCCTTTAGTTCTCCGCCCACTGGCCACCGGCACAGCAGGTGATTGGAAAGGACATCCTCAAGTTCCATGGCATTTACTGGCCGGCCTTTCTCCTGGCCGCTGGCTTGGAGCCACCGCATCAGCTGTATGTCCACTCACACTGGACTGTGGACGGGCAGAAGATGTCAAAGAGCAGGCATAATGTGGTAGACCCTGTCCAGGCAGCCCAGCAGTACACCATGGAGGGACTGAGATATTTCCTACTACGCGAGGGCGTGGCCCACAGCGATGGCAGTGAGTAAAATCTACCTTTGACGTCCTGTCTCTGCGGCTTGTTCACTTTGTGGCTGCAACGGCTCGATGGGGTGAGTGGGATGCCCCGATGCCCTGCGGTTATTCAAATAGTTTTCCATCAAATTATCAACCGAAACTGTTCCGAGGTTTGCCTGGCGTTAGTTCTACCTTTGCTTTAAATTTGCATTTCAATTTTATGCCCGAACTGAACCGAAAAAGGGGAACAAAGTTTTCTGGTCTAGAGCCTGACTTTTGTTTATTTGCCACGTAAAGTTTTCGCATTGAGAAGACGACTCTTACTTTGGAATTTGCATACGTCCTGGGGAAAACAGTTGTCGAAAGTTTGGTCTCCCGAATTGTCTGGGCACAGAGATGTGCTTAGGTTTCGGGCATAGGTTCGAGGAGTATGGAGTTTGGATTCGGATTCATATTTGGGGTTATTGAAAGCAATTAATTCACTCCGCTGACTGTCACTTTTGGCTGCGTTTTGGATTGATTTTCCCCGGCTTTTTCAATTTGCATAAATTGCTTATTTATGTACAACTACCCCTCGCCGGCTCTTGAAATTTAATTTCCAATTATTGCTGACTCTTTGGCTTTTCCGCAATGGATTTTCCCAGACGGCAGACAGTCAGCGGCTGCTTTTCACGTTTTTGCCTTTATTCAATTTGCGCCTGTTGATGTTTTTATTTTTTTTATATGCCCCGCTGCCTTGCGGCTAATTTAATTGCATTTTTATTGCATTTGGGGCTCTGCCAGGAGCAAAAATTGGAAACGAAAAATGAAAATAAAAAATTCAGTGCGTCGCATTATTAAATCACAAGCACATTTTGCTTATTTTTTTTTTTTTGGGGGGGGCTATGAATGATTTATTTGCTTCAATTCGAGGCCAACTGGCGGCCATTAGGTTCTTTTGGGTGAAAAAATCACTTATAGTTGCCTCCAAATTCGATTTTGTGTGACATCCGCTCGTCAAAACGCCATTAAATGCTCAAGTTTTCATTACAGGCCGCAAACTTCCGCCAAACACAGAAATTGCATTTCGACTTCGTCGAACATAGCAGCTTGCGGGCAAGCGAAAGCAGGAATGCTCTGAGGACCTGCAACATCCTGCGGTTCTCGACTGGAAAAAAGTTAAGCGCGCGCTCGGAAGCAATGCAAGTAGGGCGGACGAGCGGAAGAGAGGTGGAGGGAGGTGTGTTGAGATGCAATCAAGTTCCCCTCGGGCGTCACTCAATTTAAGAAATTTAAATACTTAAACTTGTCACTGGAGATTGCTGTTGTTGTTGTTAGTCCAGTGGAAGTTCTACTACATTCGTCTTCCCACAGCGGACTTCCACTTCGCAAATCTGTATGTCCCCCTAAGAAACAGGGAAGAGCACTCTCTGGTACTTTTCCTACATTCTATGGGTTTGCAAGAAATGTCTACCATTTCAAATAGTTTTCAGGGTCAACCATGAATTATTTTATTAAGAGAAAAAGCTTGTATATCGATTATATATAAACATTGTATATATATAAGCATTTAATAGCTTTTGCTGCAATTAATTATTGGCGATATAAATAGGGAATACATTATTACGAGTAAATTTATCATTATAGATAATCTTCAAATGAAACGAACTCCATAATCTTCGCTTATTTTACTTGAAACTAGACAATATACATAGCTTTTTATACATTAACTTATAGGCGTATTTCTATACGGAGATTATTCAGTATGTTTTACAGTGATATATTTACAGATTTTAGGCAGACACTTTAGTTTTTATAACGAAAAAATTCGGCTCCTCAAATACTTTGTATTAAAGGTATGTAAGCAGCCTGATTCTTAACGCTATATCTGAGAAAGTTGCAAATGTACTGTGGTTTCTCTAGTGCTGCTGATGAGGCTCGAAGGGATCTGAAATTGAAGTGCAGAAATTCAGGAAGATTTTCTTATCAGAAGTGGGTCAGTCAGCAATCAACACTGACAAAAATAATATATTCTACAACAGCGGTTTATTTTTGGTACATTTTGGATATACTAGGTACTTTAACAGAAAAAATTTATTTCAATAATGGTCTTATACCAAAACTAACTTCTAACAAAACTTATAATTATTTCATCAAGATTGATTATTTCATTGATATTCATATTCATTCTTCATCTGAGTTTTGGCAATCATTTTTCATCTGACTTCATTCATTGCTCATCTGCATTCAGTCATTTATTCAATTCTCTTCAGAGTTAATTTATTTCTACTTTATCAGAATTAATTTTTTCCTAAAGTTCATTTATACATTTTCATTAGAGTTTCCCTATTCACTTCCCATTAGAGTTCATTCTATCATTCAACAATTTCCACATCTTAAGACTCTTTTCAATTCTTTCCCCAAAAAAGTGCTCTCTTCTCTGCCACCGATGGCCCCTTTAACATTGATTTAACCTCATCTTTTTCACACCTCTTTAGTCGTGCTAGCTATCCAATCCAATCTGGCATCTAATTCCATTAAAGGGCAGACAAGAAGTTAGTGTTTTTGGGCACATGGCCCATACCGACTCGTGTTGTTGCCAGGCAAATTTGCCTGTCTCCGATTGCACAGAGAGAGAGGCTTGTTAAATATTTGATGGCAACACTTGTGCACCACCTCCACACTTAAAGCCAAGTTTTTGTGGAAAAATACGAGCGGAACTGTGTCAAAGTTCCGCAGGCAATAGATGGCAAACTGGAGCAGCGACAAGTTGCTCGAGTTATTTAAGGTGCAGCCAACAGGCAACAGCCTGGGCATTCGAAGTGCAGCTCTCGGGGCACGTAGAAAAGTATTATTTATATTACTGCCAGGAAGAGCAGAGTAGCATTTGTCTGGGGGCAGGAGGAAGACCTTCCTGTAACCCCATCAGTGTTGTCGACTTCAGGCTTAGAGCTAGGTGTATATGGTTGCCTTCATAGGTGATCAGCTGGAATATTTGAAAAATTCATTTGCAGGCAGAATCTTAATATCTTAATATCTTAATATCTTAATATTCTTAGGTTCATGGTGAAAACATTATAGAGTCCTTCGGAGATTCAGAGACTTTAACTTTAGCTGCTTTTGGCAGCGGGCCTTGGTAGCACTGATCCCCACCTGCACTCCATTCCACACACCCGTCCCGGTCACGTGGCAACATGTGCAGCAGACTCTGGCAAGTGTTGTACACGGCTGGCTTCCTTGTGGCCCCGTCAGCAACTTTTGCCACTCGCTGCAATTTGTAGCCGCTCACGTAAGCAGTTAAGAGTTGCCCGGATCCGGATCCGGATCCATATCCGGGCCTGCGGAGTGCGGACGGCGACTGCCGAGGAACTAAGGCCGGTAAAATACAACACGTGTTGCGGGCGGCCTCCTCGAACAATTTCATTAGAAAGCCATACTCGATTTGGCAGCCAGCGGCTGCTAATAAAGTTTGATGCAGTTCGCATTTTGCATTGGATTTTCGCCCCCACGGCCGACAGGCAGGTGGCCTGGCAGGCAGGTGAACGTTTGCAGTGCCATCAAAATTCCAATGCATTCAAAATGAAAAGGCTGCCAATCGGTTTCCAGTTGACTCCATTAAAAAAGTTGGCCACAGGACTCGACGGTTCCCTCTTCAAAGTCTTTCATTTGGTTTTCATTCGATGAGAGTATTTTTTAGAAATGCAGGGGGCATTTAATATTTACGTAGACGATTCGATTTATTTTACAATAAATTGTATTTTGTGGACTTTCGCAAATAGTGAAAGTTTGAAGCAGTTGGAAAATTGTATGTCTTCAATAAGAAATCTTTGAAACTATTCTTATATATTTCTTAGGGATTTTAGCATACTTTTTTTGGAAAGTTACCAATTAATTAAATTATTCTCAATCCAATTGCAATACTTTGTTATTGTATAAAAGCATTTCCTCTTTGTTCACTAAGTACAAACTAAATGCATAATTTGAGAGTTACGTAAATATTTATTAAAAACAAACTCTCTGAGAAGGCAAAATAAACAAATTTCGTATATAGAAAGTAAAACTAAGCTAGAGTTGGGTCCATTATAAAGTTTTTAGAACTGAAAACTATTTAAGAAAGGTAACCCCTTGTCCCATACCAAATATCCTCTGAGTGCCGCGACACGTATTTGATTTTTGGCTGAAAGGAACTAACGTCTATGCTTGCGAATTCAACGCAACGAAAATGCAAATGAAAATGAAACTCGACTCGATTCGACTCGACACACTCTTTCATTTGGATTCAGTTGACAAGCAGCGGACTTCTCGGAAAACTTTCCTACCTGAGCCGTGCTTCGTCTAGCTGCGCAACAAATTAAAGTTGCCGGCAGGCACTTTTCTATTTTTTTGGCATTTTCCCAGTGTGGGGAGGTAAGGGGAAACCTCATTTGAAGGAGAACAAGAGCCGAATGGGGAAAATTCCGAATGAACAAAAGGTGTGTTTGTGCTGCCTGCTGCTGCAGCTGCTGGTGAGATTATAGCCATTTTGGGTTTTTGTGGCCCACTACAAAATCCCGAAATGCGACCATCAAATGGCTGAAATTCGATCAGCAAATAGCTGCTGGCCAGCAGCAATTATACGATTATTGTCTTTGCAGGCAGAGTGTGCTAGTTTTAATTACCGAAAGGCTGCAGCCATATTGTGGAGAGATATCCGCAGTTTTATGCTACATTTTTGGTCAGAATTGCATTTTAATTAGGACATAAAGCAATTTACAATCTACATTAATTCAATACAGACCATTTCAGTCTTGTCAAATAAATGGGGTACGGAAATCTCCAAGTAAGGGAAAGTGTGCAGTTCAAGTGCATACCAATTCAGCGCTTGTCTAGTTTATTCTTTTCGAGTTTCCCTCTCGGAATGAACACGTCATTATACTTATTAAGCTTGGAATCCAGTCCAAGGCCTTCGCCGCGTCACCCCATTCTCCCTTATCGCTTAGCCCCTTATTCGGTAGAATTTCCCTTTAGGGCGAAAGATTTGCAACTATTAGCGGAGCTTAAATCCCTTCGTGTTCGGCTTTGGTATGCGGCTCCCGCAAAGCCACCTGCAGCTTCATTTTGTTGTGGCAAGGAAAATGGGAAAACTCCTTCAGCTGTTGCTCCAGCTGCTGCTGGTTTTTGTTGTTGTGGCCCGGCTTTTGGTCCTTTTTGGCACAGAAGAAGAACCCTTGAAATCTTCTCTTCTGAGTCTGTTTCCGGCGTGCTAATCCCCTTAATGACCGGCCGCCCATTCGGCGAATTTGTAAGCTAATGGGGAAAAGCCGGACGAGACGGACGAGAAAGGAAGCATTTAACTGGTACACGAAAGTATCACTCATACGCCCTGGGTACTGCCGTTATATACTTCCTGGAATAAAACCTGACAAGTGGCTTCTGCTCTGGCTTTGCTTACAGACTACAGCCATGTGAAGGCCCAGCGCATCCTCAATTCGGAGCTGGCGGATACCCTGGGCAACTTGCTATCGCGGGCCTGTGCCAAGTCGTTGAATCCCCGCCAAATCTATCCATCAGTCCACGACGAGCACTTGGCGGATCTGCTCGGGAGCCTGGACTCCGCCAAACGACTGCAGGAGCAGCTGCTGCAGCTGTCAGGTGAGTGGATCTCTGTGAGTGAAGCAGGGAGTGGAGTGGATGCGATTGGATTGAGGGGCAGTGGAGTGCAAGAGCAGCAGCAGCAGCAGAAGCTGCTTTGTCATTTTAATATTTAAGCAGCCAGGCTCGAGAGTTGAAGTGGTGCCACCCGTCTCGGAGATAGCTTGAGATTGAGATGGTTTATAATCTGCATTTGCTCTGGCATCCGCATCTGCCCGAAGCTCTTCCGGCTAATCACCGAGAGGCAAGTGCACTAGAGAGTGTGGCCAAGCCAGCGGAGTTTGTAGCTCCTCAAAGTGCCAAGTGAAGCCATCATCGTGTATATTGTGTTTCTGTGCACTTGGCAAAATCCAGGCGGGACTTAAGGTCTGAGAGCTCATAATACAAAATAATAGGGATTGACAATATATATGCATATAGAGGAAGTCTCCAGGAATCATTATAGAATAGAGTTATCTATCTAACTATCTAACTATAACCAAAAGTACAAAATAAGTAGAATAGGGTCCAAAAATCATTGGTAATTTATTTATACAAACGTATAACTTAATGTTATAATTGGTCCAAGACTTATACCTACTTTTGGGACCCTCCATATTTTGTAGAGTGTTTTCAATGCTTGGTTGGTGCTTTTATATTTCGCAGATCGTTGCGCGACGCACTATGAGTGCAATCACTTCCACTTGGTGGCCGACACCGTGATGGCGACTCTCCACGCAGCGAACAACTTCTTCGAGTGCTCCAGGCCCTGGCTGCTAAAGAGCGGGACGACGGGCGGAAATGAGGCACGTTTGGAGACCATAATCGCCATGACAATGGACGCGCTGCGTCTCTGCGGCATTGTGCTGCAGCCCATAATTCCCCAGCTGGCCCAGCGGCTGCTCGATAAGCTCAGTGTCCCGGCCACGCAGCGCCACTGGGATTCTCTGAATGCCGGGCGATTCACCGCAGCGGGCGGGAGTCCTAGCCAGTTGGATGGGCAGACTAGCGCACTGCTGTTCCAGCGGATTCTGGAGGAGAAGACAGAGGTGGAGCAGCCACCGCAGCCAGCCAAGCGGAGCAAATCGAAAAAGAAGGAGAAGCGCCGCGAAACAATGTCCTGAAGTAGCGGCCAAAATAAATGGATTCCAAGGCCAAGCCAAGAGGAGTCACGTTTATTCAAGGCTGTGGGACGCTAATAATACGGCTTACACAATTCGTTAGCATTTCTCTTCCAGTTTCAATTGGAATTGGAGTCACTGGAGTATAAAGGTTGGACTAGGAATGTACATTCATTAACCACCAAGGGTTTCCTTTTATATTCATTTACTAATTTACTCATTCTGTTACCTCTTTGCAACTTGTGTTTGACTAATATCCTGAGGCACAGTCTATAATTTGATAAATAAAGTAATTATAGATATGACGTTCGATTATTGTTTAACTGGAAAAATTAGCTTCTAGATTCGATAAGTAAGCAGTAAGTAAGATAAGCAATGTAATTGAAAATCCGTATAATTAGATGACAATTTTGTTGTTAAGGAATCTCTGTAAATTGTTGCAAATGTGCCCAAGAGCCTGCAAATCAAAAATGAGGAGTACCTTCTCTCACGCTCCCCTGGCCCGCCGAGTCTCATTAAAATCCACTTAATTATGTGCAGGAAGGAAAAGGCAGAGGCAGCCTTGGCTGGCAGCATCGTTGCCTCATATTCCTTTGTAATTTATTAGGCGTAATTGAAGTCAGCATCAGGTGGCGCCGAATGGCGGGGCGTTTATTTATGGCCTTCAATTGGCAAGACAGGTTGCAGACCCCAACTCGGCCAGACTTTTATTTGTTAATTTATTTTAATTTCCACCAAACAGCTAAAAAAACAAAAAAGAAGAAGCGATTCCCCACACGAAGAGCGTCGTAATCAAAATAAATGGCTCTCGAGCCAAGTGCATGTGGCCATAAAGGAGCCCGCGAGTGGACCAAGTCAAGTGCAGCCATTAGAGTCAATTGCCTGGGTGACTGACTGGCTGGCTCCCGGGCCCGGTCCCGGCCCAAAGAAGTAGACAAAGCTGATTAGATTACGCGCCAGCCAATGCCAGATCCGACTCTCTATTTCTCTATTTCCCGCTCTCCGCTCCGGCAAATAGTTTAATTAAGATTTCCTTTGCCGTCCGTAGTCCGTAGTCCGTAGTCCGTAGTCCGTAGTCCGTTCAAGCTCAAGCTCAATCAGGTCTCAAGTCCAGAAGTCGAAAACGGTTGGCCAACAGAGTGCAGTTTCCTTCTTTGTTATTAGTTTCCTCAGTTCTTTCTTAAGTTGTTTGCTTCTCAGTCAGTGGTGGGAAGGTATTGGGAGATATTTATGTATTTAAATATTAAAATTAAGGGAATATCATCTTTAATTTTATCTGCTTGATACACAGCTTGTGACACAATTTCCATGTGGTAGCCTTAAAGCCATGAGTTAGACAGAATCAAAAGTCCTTTCTCCCATGGCCAAGGGAAAAGGAAATTAAATGTCTTTGGATTATTATTATTATTATGAAACCAAAAGGTCAATATCCTCTTGCTTTATGAAAGAAAATCTAAACCCTTAGTATGCTTTATTTTAATTTAAATTAGGTGGTTGCTTTATATCTAACCGATATATATTCGAGAGTCCTAAGGTGTACCTCTAGGTGCGAAAATGCCTTCTGGTTTCCATCGCTGCCTCCCAAGTTGATTGCTCGTGAATACTTGAAATTTTCCCGGCGCCATCAGCTGCAGGTAAACAACAATTTAGCTCCGCTTTGCCAAAGCCCCGACCACCGCTTAGTCTTCCTTCCACCTCCCCTCCTCGGGGGATCTCTCCTCAGCCGAGCCCGGGTTGGCAATTAGCCAGCCGAAAATGTGCGGGTTTGGGCCCAGTTAACTTGCAATTTGCTGCTGTGCGGCCTGAAGTGCCGATACGGGTGCAGCAGATGCTGATGCTGATGCTGATGCGGATGTTCCACGTTGATGCAGACACTTTAGTGTTTGCCCCGAAAGCTACCGCACGATATGGCATGGATATATGGCCACCGAATGGGGCGGTCAATTAGTGGTAGAGTTTCCAGCATGCTCTGCAGGGGGAAAATGGTGGTACAGAGCTGATGAATTAGTCAGTTGTGGGAGATATATTAGGCATTGATGGAATGCTGATTATGACTTCATATTTTGTATACTTTTTGCAATTAATATATTTAATTGAAAAAAGAGCAACGACAAGAAACTCCATATTCTCTTACTATTTAGAGGGCATAATCGCCTAAGCTGATTTGGAGACTCCAAAGCAAACATTTATAGATGCTTCCAGTTCTCGGAATAGTAGAAGAACTCTGCCAGAATACAATGCCAATTTCTGAGTGAATACAATGAGAGGCTCCAATCAAATAATGGCTCGTGTTCGTAACCAAACAAAAGGCGTCTGCACGAGCATTTAAACAAACTTTTCAAATATAAAACAAAAGCTTGCAGGACCAGAACTTGGCAACGAAAATCTCCCTTTTCCGATCCGGCCCCAGCATAAACTAATATCCAACCGGACGGAATTAAATTTATACGGAAAGCAAATTAAGTTGACGTTAATGAGACAGCAGAAGGGCAGCGGGGTGGAGAGAACTGGGCAACATAAACAAGCACATTAACAGGCTTGACTTGTAAAAGTTGTTAAGTCTGCATTTAAAATGAAATTATGCAGGCGCAGCGTCGAGACGGTTCTCCTGCTCCCCCTGCCACCCAGGAGAACCCACGTAAAGCCAGGTAATAAGGTTAATGATTCACTTTAGAGGCTGCTTAAACTCGAGTCCGTCCCGTTGTTGCTGTTCCCCCGGTGGAAGGATGCTGCGCGCGTTGTTGCGGTGGTCGAGTTGCACTTTGATTAATTACAAAGTTTGCTTGATGGCCTTGGCGCCCCTTGTCGTGATTGCCGCCGCTCTTCAATCTCCATTCCCTACATTCCTGGCGCCTGCCGCCTGCCGCCTTCCGTTTCCGCTTTGCCAATGCATAATTTAATTTGCCAGCCAGCCGCCACGTGGCGTATGCGCAATATTGTAAATGAATTAGCCGCCCTTGTAGTCAGGTAGCTTAAGCACTTTGACAATTGGGCAGCTCAAAGGCAACAAAATTGATTCGGAGGGAGGATTGCATTGGACGTACACCGAAAGGAGTCAAGAAACAATAGTAAATTTATTTAGTAGAAATAAAAATACACACAATGCTTTAAATTCAGAAACCCAGCTTTGCAGTGGAAACCTAATATATTTATGTCATTGTCTCCTGATAAGTCTATTTCCAGGTATTCATAGACATCATATAGTAGGTTTCATGGCTTCCCCCAAGAGTGTAAGTCTCTGCTCAATCCCTGCCGCCACGCATCTCGGTTTTTATTCGACATGACAAGGCCTTAGCTGATCAGCGTTAGGCAGCTGCTGCTGCTGCTAGGCCCAGCGTATGGTATGGCTGGAACACAATTGCTTAAAGAATTTCACATACGGCATCGATGGGATGAAATGGGAAAAACTATATCGCGCTTTTTACTGATCCCGAGACTGGCCGTAATAGCATACCCAGGAATGTTTCGTTCGTGCGGCATACAGCATTATCCCAACAGACAGAAGACTGTTCGGAATAATAACAGGGGACGAGCCCAACTAATAGCAAGACTTACCATCGTCACTCACCAGCTGCAGGAGCTAGAAGATCTCCAGATGATATATATATTTTCTCGTGAAAATTTGGTTGGAAAGGTCAGGCGTTTAATTTGTTATACATTTATTTTATTTAATTAAATTGATTTCCTTAAAGACGGTATCGAAGAAGAATCAAATTAAAAGTTTGAAAATAAATGTTTCGAGAATATCTATTTTGATTCTATATAGAAGATAGTAACATCGATAGTGGAAAGGGCTTATTATCTTAAAAGATCGATATTTCCAGATTGATTTTATTATTGATATTGTCTTTTTTATCGGAATGTATTTTTATGGTATTTATAAATAATTTATCGATAATAAGCGTATGTATTTAATAGGTATTTTTATATCTTCTTTGTATATAATAATAAGACAAATAAAATCTAAGGCTTTTCGATTTGGAACTAAGGCTGTGTTGGCCATGTTATGGCTATTTTTAATTTTGATTTTTCCAAATATTAGGATATAAAACCGCCGATTTAAGGACCCATACTTGAGGTCTTCTGGAGAGCATAATTTGGCCAAAACTGGAATGACAGCCAAATGCCGTTCATATTCGCAATCGCCGCTAAAATCTTAATTATTTAATAATAAAATATTGCATTAAAAATGATTTGACTAAAAATTAGGATATAAAAATGCCGATTTAAGGACCCAAAAATCCGCATTTGATGTCTTCTGAAGAGCATAATTTCGCCAAAAATGGAATGACAGCCAAAAGCCATATATATTCCGAATCGCTGTTTTCAAGGCTGTTTTGGCCAAGTTATGGTTATTCTTAATTTGGCTTTGTTCAAAAA
>VNKC01003860.1:0-16513 GCA_008042775.1 Drosophila pectinifera | reverse complement strand
ATATTTGGGTCCTTAAATTGGCATTTTTATATCCTAATTTTTGGACAAATCAAACTTAAGAATATCCATAACTTGGCCAAAACAGCCTTAAAAACAGCGGATCGGAATATATATGGCATTTGGCTGTCATTCCATTTTTGGCCAAATTATGCTCTCCAGAAGACCTCAAGTATGCGGATATTTGGGTCCTTAAATTGGCATTTTTATATCCTAATTTTTGGACAAATCAAACTTAAGAATATCCATAACTTGGCCAAAACAGCCTTAAAAACAGCGGATCGGAATATATATGGCATTTGGCTAACATTTCATTATTGGCCATAATATGCTCTCCAGAAGACCTCAAATATTCGCATTTTTGAGTCGGCAATTTAATACCCTATTTTTTTGGATAAGTCAAATAAGTCAAAGTCATAATAACCATAACTAAGCCAAAACAGCCTTAATTTCAATTCGGAGAGCTTTTCTGTGGTAGTTTTTAGTTGGTTAAATAATCTGCATATTCAGATTCGGAATTATAAACAATTAATTTTTTATCAATTTTTGACAATCAAATTTTGAAAAATTGGTCAAAATTTTATTTTCAATTTTTTTAAATATTTATTTGCTAAATAATCAGAATTTTAACGGCGAATCGGAATATATACAACATTTGGCTATTATTTAATTTTTGACCAAAATATGCTCTTAAGAAGTCCTCAAATATTCGCATTTTTAGTCGGCAATTTAATACCCTATTTTTTTGGACAAGTCACAGCTTAAAATAACCACAACTAAGCCAAAACAGCCTTAATTTCAATTCGGAAAGCTTTTCTGTGGTAGTTTTTAGTTGGTTAATTTTTATGAAGCCCTCAAATATTCGCATTTTTTAGTCGGCAATTTAATATCCTAATTTTTTGGACCAGACAGAGCATAATTAAGCCTAAACAGCCTTAATTTCAAGCTTCTCCATGTTAGTTTTTATTTGGTTTATAGTAAAAATATACGACATTTGGCTATCATTTCATTATTGGTCATAATATGCTCTCCCCAAGACCTCAAATATAGTTTTCGTTTTCCAGATTTAAGGTAAAAATCGAACAGCAAGCAGTAGGGCGACGATGCGCTGATATAAGCGATGACGTCATTGCAATATCGGGTAGTGGATCGTAAGAGGGCATTCGAAAACTGATATTTGCGCTGAATTCATTGCAAGAGTCTAGTGGATCGTAAGAGGGCATTCAAGAACTGATTTAAGCGCTGAAGTCATTGCAAGACCGGATAGTAGATCGTAGGAGGGCGTTCGAGAAATAATATAAGCGGTGAAGTAATTGCAAGAGCGAATAGTGGATCATAAGAGGGCATTCGAAAACTGATATAAGCTCTGAAGTAATTGCAGGAACGGATAATGGATCGTAGTTTATTTGACTTCAAATTTATAGCGAATGTTTGGTACAAATTTCTGGTATAATACTTAAACAAAATAAATACGTTTATCGATGCTTAGAAGTATGTTATGCATCCCTGGCTGTTATTGTGAGCCAGCTCCCGAGTCAGCTCAGCTGTCCAATCAAAGTACAAACTATTGCACTGCTATTTTCATTTCGAGGGTGAACGAAAGTTAAATCTACCTCAAGGGACAACAATTATTAAGAATTACAAATAAGTGATACTATTTTTCCAAAAATTGATAGACATCATGACGCTAAGCAACTGTCTTTTCTGTAACATATCTAGCGGCCAAGACTCGGGAACTGTGTTGGAAACGGAAACGGACGAGTTTGTCATTTTTAAGGATATTAAGCCAGCATCGCAGCATCATTATTTAGCAGTAACTAAGCAACACTTCCCGAGCCTTAAAGTATTAGACAAGTCCCACGAAGACTTGGGTAAGTATGCTGAAATTTAGATTTACTTAGTAGTTGTTTATTAACATTTACTATTATTTCATAGTCACACGGCTAGAAGAGGGTCTAAGGGACTTATTGAAGGCCAAGGGACTGTCCAGCGAGGACGTGTTGTTCGGCTTCCACCTGCCGCCGTTCATCTCCGTCCGCCACCTTCACATGCATGCTATTGCCCCTCGATCGGAAATGAGCTTCCTGTCCAGACTAGTATTCCGGCCGTCCTCGGCATGGTTTAAAACGGTGCGTAATCTCTTTCCATTTAAATTAATTAATGCCTTCTGTAATCTAATCTAACCATTAATTATAGGCCGACGAGGCGCGATTGTATCTGGGGCAAAAGGAAAGTTTGCAGTGAATCTACGGTTCTTAGACTCTAATTTCCAGCACAAGTACAATATTTAAGAAAAAAGTGTCAACAAATTAATACAGATAAATAAAATATTTGACCAAGAAGGGACTTATAATCTATGTTTATTTGTATGAACATTTCTGCATTTATTTGAGTGTCATAATTGTGTGTAAATAATTGTCACCTCGATTCGATAGTCCAAATCTGCACACTTTTGATATAATATCAAGGTCATACGCGCGCCTTCTGCCCTGCAGTGGGTCTACCAGAAGTTAGGACATAAGCGATGGATCTAGAGGACATAAGCGATGGATCTAGTTCTGGATCTGGTCAAGTGACATTGTAACATATTTGGAGCTGAGGGCTTGAGCAGAGGATTGTAAAGTAAATTAGAGGTGACTTAGACCTGTTCCTGTTCGGGGAGAAGCTGCTGAGCTGTGGGGCGAACACCAGTGATTTGCTCGATCTGCGAGTAGAGGGAATCGCGCTCCTCCACCAAGCTGGCGTACTTCTGCTGCAGTTCCTTCTCGCGATCCATCTGGCGGCGCACATCCTCCTGCAGCGACTCAAGACGACGCGGCACAGCGATGCCCTCCTGCTCGCCCAGGAAGCGGAATGTGGACAGCGAGACGGTGTTCTGCTCGATCTGGCCGTACGTATCCTGCAGCTGCTTGATCAGCACCTGAGCGCGAGCCTGATATCCGCCGGTTAGAATCTTGAGCTTCTTCTCAATCTTGCCGCAGCGCTTGGCCTCCTTGGCCATGTGCCGGCGGTTCGTCTCCAAGCGCTTCTCGGCCGACTCCAGGCGATCCTTCTTGCTGGCCAGATTGGCGCGCGTATAGCGGTGCTGCGAGGGCAGGTACAGCACCTGGCCGAGGCACTCCTGCCACACCTGGGCGTACACGTCCAGCGGCAGCTCGCCGTGCGACATGCGCTCCTTGACCACCTCCATTTCCTCGCTGAGCATATGTCTGGCCTTGGCTAGCTCCTGCTGGGAGATGTCCTCGTAGGGATTGGCCTTAAAGTAACTCTGCAGTTGCTCCAGCTTGTGCTGCGACTGCCCCGGCACCGGATCCTTCACCGAGTCGTACACTATGGGGAAATCGGGAAATAATTATTGCGATTTTTTAAGGGGATTCTGGGATTTACTCACACTGCATTGTGATCATTTCGTGCTTGATCAGCTCCTCGGCTTGCTGCTGCTCCGTAAGGTTCTGCTTCTCTGACTGCGGTCGTAGGATTTTGGTGTTGACCTCAGTGGGTCGCGGTAAGCTGCGTTGGATCACCTGCGAGCGTTTCTCCAGCTCCCGCTTGCGGCGCGCCTCTTGCTCGGCCAGCAGTCGGGCGTCGACGTCCGCCTGATCTTCCACGATGGGCTCCGTACTGAGTTCCGTTGGCTCGCTGTCCTCCTGCTCAGGCACCACAATCTCGTAGTCGTTGCGCGGAGCGGGCAACGTCGAGAGTCCCTCCCGTAACGTGGACTTGAGCTGCTTCTGGTAGTTCTTGAACACGGCCGGCGTCTCGGTCACGCCCATGCTCTCCTCGGGATTGATGCTAAGCTTGTCCCTCACGTAGGCCGGGGTGTTGGCGGTCCCAGGGGCTGCTGCACCCTTCACCGGAACGAGGGCGCCCGAGGAGGGTGTGAGGAATCCCCCTGGAGTGGCTGCTCCACCCTCGCGCTGCGTGCGAAATGGCGTGGCAATCACCGTATTGGGTGTGGCAATAGAGGCCGCTTTAGGCAGGACACCGGAGAAGTCGGATTCGTGCAGCGGCGTGTTCAGGCCACCCTTGAGCGGCGTTTCCGTGTGGGTAAGGGCCATCATATTCTGGGCCTCCTGCATGATACGATCGGTGTAGGGAGCCGGAGTTCGCGGGGTAGCCGTTACCTGGGGCGTGATGGAGTAGTCCGCCAGCAGGGCGTCTGTTGTCTCGATGCCGCTCTCGCCGGCAATCTCTTTGGCCATCTCGCTGGCACGTCCCAGCTTGACCACTTGCTGCAGCTCCATGTCGGAGATCTGCGGCGTGGGCAGAACCAGCTTTGAGCGCTTGCGTTCCGGCTCCATGTTCTGAAGCATGGCGGTGGGCACCTCGTTCTCCTTGCGCTGCTTCAACTTCTGCTTGTCGCGCTTGCGCTCACGTTCCTCCTTCTCGGAGCGCAGCTCCCCGTCCAGGTCTTGTTGCCGCATCTTATTGAAGTCTGGCTCCTTCTTCTGCAAATGCTCCTCTGCGGTGTCGTAGAAGCCCAAGGCCGGACGCTTCTCGAACGGAATCTCCGCGTTGTAGTCGATGCCCTTGATGCGCTTGCGATTTCCACTGCCAATGCCGGCGGCGCGCAATTCGCGTCGCTTCTGAAGCGTGGCCAGGCGACGCGCCTCCTCCAGCTGCTTTTCGCGCGCTTTGCGCTTGGCCTTCTTACCTTGTGTATTGGCCAGACGGGCCCTGGCCTCGGACAGCATCTCCAGCTCGTCCTCGTCCATGTCCTTGGGATCGGGCCGGGCTGGCTTCGTCTCTGGATTAGGATCAATCTCGCCCGGCTTAAGCTTGCGCGGGTCATCCATGGTGTCCTCGCCGTCTTCCTTGCGCTGGGCCTGGTCTCTGTAAGGCGAAAGGTGAGGGGATTATTACTCGTCTTCTCAATAAGTAATGGAGGAATCAGATGGTTAAATTTGTTTTCTTACTCACAGCAAGTACTCGTAGCGCTCCAGACACTGGGCTGCCGTGCGCCCAATAATCGGGGCGATGGTACGCCACTGGGTCGGCATCAGCTTGGCCAAATGCAGCAGCTTTTCGTCTTCCTCGCGCGACCATTCGGTCTTCTTGATGCTAGGATCCAGCCACTCGTACCAGCGGGCCTTGCACTGCTTGGCCGACTTCCTGTGCAGTAGCGAGGCGATTCGGCTCCACTGGTTCTTGCCGTACTTCATCACCGCCGCTTTGAGGATCTCATCCTGGGGTTGGAAGTGACATTAGAGGCGCCGATTGCTGGAATCTCCATGGCCACTTACCTCCGTGTTGCGCCACACGCCGCCCTTGATCATAATTCGCGGCATTTTGGCTTAATTTTATTAGTCAGTCACAAAAAATAAATATTCGCGTTTGGACTAATTTTATCGTGGGTCACTAGAGATGGTCACTTGTTCGATGGCAGCCGGTTAGAGATGGCACTTCTATCGTTTTTCTCGATAATTCACAATGAATAAAGTGGTGAACTTTTCTCGCGAATGTGAAGTGATCCAAACGTAAGCGATTCTTTGATTTTTGTGTCAGTGTGACCCTAAGTCATTTCGGAAAAACAGCCGCGATACGGCGCTGCCATCCTGGCGGAGGAAACAGCTGTTCTGCTATCAGTTCCTTGACGACAAAAAAAGTTTTTGTCTGCGTAATGTAAATTGTAATGCGAAATTAACGACCCCGCCACCGGAAATTCGAAGACCGGAACTGGAGCCAGAACCGGAACCAGGACCGCCACCATGAGCGATGCGGCCTATCCGGGCTTCTACGGCGGCAGCAGCAGCAGCGGTCAGGTTAGCCACCAGGTGAGCACCCAGCGAGTTCTGTTGGCCACAAAACCACGCCGTGTGTCTTCCAGCTGCACTTGCTCCCGCTGTCGCATCCTCCGCACCCGTCGCACCAGCACCAGCATCAACACCAGCTGCAGCTTCAGCTGCAGCACCCGCAACCGGAACTCTCGCTCTCCACGCCGGTTCACGCCCTGGACCACGATTCCACCTTCAACGGATTCTTTGACGACGATTTGGGCATTGGCGGCGCCGCGTCCTCTTTATCAGCAGCTGGAACCACCGCACCTGGGAGCACAGCCAACACAGCTGTCTGGTTGCCCGATGGAGAGGCTGCTGTGGCGCCGACAGAGGGCATTCCCTTCGTCCAGATTCATACCACGGACCTGCAGCAGCAGCCGGAGAAGAGCTACCGCAACGCCTTTCGCCGGCGCACCGCCGAGATCAAGTCGGAGGCGGAACTGATCAAATCAGAGCTGGCGGAGGCTGCCGCCAAGGAGCGTCTGAATGCCACGCCCACGCCGCCCACGCGCAACTCTAGCTGTCAGAGCGTGGAGGGCAAGGCGGATAGCCATGGTCCGCCTCTGATCCTGCGGTGCCCCAACTGTCCTTTCCTTAGCCTATGCCAGGGGCGCCTGCAGCAGCACCTCCACCTGGCCAACTGCTACGGGTCGAGTGAGCAGCGGCGGCGAGAGTGTCCAGGTAAGGTCATGCTTATGTATCCGTGCATCGCTATTTCACTATTTCACTATTCCCGTAATTTCATCGTTAGGCTGCTCGAACATCTTCTACAGCAGCGATTCGCTCAGCCTGCACCTCAGCCTGGACCACCAACTGGAGGACGACGAGATACTGGCGCTGCTAAGCGAGAAGCCCAACGAAGCGCATGCCAAAAAGCAGGCTCAGACACAGATACAGAGTCAGAACCAAAGCCAAAGCCAAAGCCAGCCCAAGAGCCGGATCTTCATCAAGAGTGTGGACTGTCTGCGGGAGCCACAGCAGCAGATGGTCAACGTAAACTCCCTGCCGGATTTCCCGCCTCTAATGCCAGACAGTGGCAGTGCCGGCAACATCCTAGACCTCCTGGAGGGAGTGGCTGTGGGTGCATCGCCCAGTGAACAGGCCATGCCCCCGGCACCGGCGACTGCACCCGCCGCAACCGCTCCGCCGTCGAAACCGAGTCAGAAAATCTCCATCAAAAGCGTGGACGTGCTCAGGGAGCCGGCGCTGCTGCCCTTCGACTTCCAGCTGCAGAATCATTCGCTCATCACGGCTAACAGCCTGCTGGATGTCCCCGTTGTTGGAGTGGTGCCCGAAAAGCCGCGCCAGCCGAAGATTTACATCCGCAACGTAGACATCCTCAAGGAACCAATGGTTCTTCCATCCGCCCTGCCTGGGATGGGTTTCAACGGAAGTATTCCGGCTGTAGTGGATCCAGGGGGACTTTCAGGCGATAGTGCAGGTGATGACGTCTTCCAGTCAGATGCTCTGCTCACACCCACTTGCCCACTGCCGGGCTACGAGCCCAGCCTCGCCCCCTTGACCCAGATGTGCACCGAGGTCTTTCCCTTTGATTCGGTTCTGAATGGGAATGGAGGAGCGGCTTCCGGACTGGATAACACTCGCTTTAGCGCTTTAGACCTGGACTTCGGCGTGGACTTTGCCTCGGACGAGACTCCTCCGCCTCCTCCACTTCCGCCGTCCCTCAACGGCTCTATGGAGCCATCTGTGCAAACCATGCAGCCGCAGCCCATTCAGCTGGAGCACTACTTGCCGCCCACTGCTGCTCCCATCAAGACCAAGCAGAAGATCTTCATCAAGAACGTGGATATCCTGAAGGCGCCGCAGAGGGGCACGCTGCACCTGCGAACAGTGGACGAGCTAAACCTGATGAACCGCACCGAAGTGGAGCACTTGATTGTGCCCAATCTGGAGCCCATAGCAGCCATGTCGATGATGGAGCTGCCAGGCGTGGAGCAGCAGCAGCAGCCACAGGCTCTGGAGCTGAATCCCCAGTCGCTGGAGGCCCATCCACAGTCGCTGGGCGACTTCCAGCCCTCCATCAGTGGGAGTTGGCCCAGCGAAGATGGGTACGACCTGGCCGAAGACCTCGAGGGCTGGCCTTGGATGGAGGACCCTGTTCCAGATGCCGGGGTTGCTGCACTCACCACTACCAGTGAGATAGCAGGAGGAGAGGCGCCGCAACTCGAGGGCTTCTCTCAGGCTGCCGAAGATCTGCTGGTCAAGGACTTCCCGCAGTTGTATGTTTCGCCTCCGGAGCAGCATCAAGGCACAGTGGCAGAAACAGAAGGGGGCGGGGCTGTTGTGCCACCTCTGGTACCCGTGACCACATCGGGAGGGACACCAATGACTACCCAAAGCGCAACTCTTAGCAGCTTGCCTGTTCCTCCGCTGGTGCCATTGGCGGCAGAGGCCACACCAGCGCCGGCGGAGAAGCCCGCCCGCATATATGTGGCCAACAATCTTCTGCCCGCCGCCGTAGAGCCACCGATACCAGGGGGAACTTCAGTCCGGGGTCGTCCCTACGGAGCAAAGCACTCGGGCGGAAGTGCGGCCGCCAAGAGGAGACTCCCGCAAGGTTCCACCCAGGTGCCCGAGGGCGGCAAGTGCCAGGTGGAGGGCTGCATGTTCCGGTTCAAGTCGCCCGCCACCTTGGAGTACCACGGGAAGTGCCACAACGGGCTGCCCAGCTCCAGCCAGCCGATGGTCTGTCCGGAGTGTAAGTCCAGCGACTTCAGCAACTGGAACTGCCTGCACACGCACCTGTGGCGCACCCACCAGATCGACATGGAGCTGTACTGCTGCCAGCTGTGCAGCTTCAAGACGCCCATCTACTCGCGGCTGGTCAACACGCACGCCAAGATCCACTCGGAGGAGCGCAACTATAAATGCGAGCAGTGCGGCAAGGGATTTAAGAATACGAAGCAACTGAAGAACCACCGACGGCTGCATCGCACTCAGGGATTGGGCATGGGCAAGGCGCATGGCCAGGCGCAGGAGCAGCAGCAGCAGGGTTCCCTCCTGGGTACAGAGGCCAGCAGTCCGGCCGTCCCCGTGATGATGCATCGCTGCGAGGACTGTGGCGCGGCGTTCAAGCAGAGGAAAACTCTGAGGGAGCATCTGTGCAAGGAGCGCAACGAGCAGCTCGAGTGTCCCGAGTGCCAGCGGGTGTTTGGGTCCAAGAGCAGCCTGCGACTGCACTTGCGGACGCATCAGGAGCGCAAGCGATTCCGCTGCGACACCTGCGATCACGAGACGAGCGATCACAATGCCTTCCGGCGGCACCTGGGGACGCACAAGGAGCGAAAGCGCTACTCCTGTCCTCACTGCGACTTCAAAGCCATCCAGAGCACCGCCTTTCGGGTTCGCTTTCTGCAGCTATCCACTAACTTGTTACTTACATGTTCTTCTTCCCGTTACAGATACACCTCCAGAAGCGCCATCCCGAGCAGGAGCTGTCCTCCATCATCTACAAGTGCGACCAGTGCAGCTTCACAAGCATCAATCAAGGCCTGCTGCAGGTTCACCAGGCCAAGCATGAAGCATCTGATCCAGCTCCAGCTGCAAACTCCTCCCAGATCAAAGTGGAAAGCCATGTTGTGCTCGCACATTCCAGTACAAAGGTGGCCAAGGAGCGGCCAGATGTCCAGGAAGCTGTCTCCTAAAGACAAGATCCCGGAAACCATTCTGTACATATTTTAGGGGAGGTGTTTTTGGAGATCTAACACACACAAAGTGCCGCTTAGTTTTTATCGAGAGTTTTATACCAAAATCGCAGGAATGTTAGTCGTGTTAGGGATGCACAAGAGAGAGAGGCTTATTCCGAGGAGGAATATCTATACCTTCAAGGCGAAACCTTTCCAGTTTCCTAGATAAATATAAAATTTCAACATCAGAGTCCGTCCGGTTAAGTCGAACAAAATCTGAAACACTTCTTTGTTTTAATATATACAATTTTTTCCATTAATGTCCATTAATGTTATTATTTATTTTGACCAAATCGGTCGGCTGTATAGTGTCATAGGGACAAACTGCAAACTGCCTTTTACCTTTTAAAATCTTCCTTAATGTTGCCTCCTCCGACAAGGCCTCTCTCCGGATTTGGCCTACACCAAAGATGTATTTTCTTTAACATTTTTGATTGTTCTGTTTCTGTACATATTTACTTTAGCGCTTTAAGAATCTGTTATTGTACATATGCAGTGTATATATTAAAAGTCGATTGGGAAAGGTTTGTATCTAATCCGATACCGGTTTCTTTCCCTTAGCCTATAGGCCACCTTTGATAATCGTGAGACGAATGTGAAGAAATATACAAATGTGTATTCTAAATCTCAAACCTTTTAATTTTATTCAAAGCTTTAGGGTAAGTTTCAAGAGAAAAGAGGATGAGTTGGATGAGCAGGAAGGAGCAGAATGCAGCTCAAAGACTTGATTCGCATTTGATATACAATTGTATTTAAATGGAAAATACGCCGACAATTAAGTCAATTATATAACACACTAACCAATGTGGCAATCACATAAATATGATATAAATGATTTGGGCGTATATTGAACTTTGAGAGTAATGGATATGGGGAAATAAGCGGACTTGGCGGATACTTACAACTGAAGACCCGTAACCAGGGATCCACGCCTTAAAGTACGTCCTTGCTCCGAAGTAAAAGAAAGCGATTATCGGTAGGACCACGACGAGCACCTCGGAGCAGGTCCTCAGCAGGCCATGATCACAATATCCGGGGAGAGAGCTGGGACTGAATCGCCACCATCATCCGCCTTTGGAAACACTTTAAATTATGTTCCACATGATGGAGTTTTTGGAGAAAATAGATATTACAAACACAAACAAAAGTTTAAATGAGATGCTACTTGAACATGGTTGGGCAACGAATTTTAAAGGTTGGAGCCCACGAGGAAACGAGAAAGGGAGAGATAACACAAACAAATTCGAGAGCCGAGGCTATTCTCCGTAGAAACTCTCACTCTTTGTTTTACTCACAGTTTAAGAAGAAACACACTCACACACACTTTATATTCGATATTTTTTAAGCCTTTAATGGGAGAAACTTCTTTTGCTTTTATACAAAATTTAATTACACTTTTTTGTTTGCTTTTTGTTTTTGCTGCAGTTTGTTTTGTTTTTAGCTATTAGATTCATTAAATATACAATAGGGGAGGAAATGGAATTAGACGAACATTAGCAGAACTCTTAGAGATACTATAGCCGAGTCGAGTCGAGGTGAGTGTCCTAGAGCGAGTCGAGTCGGGTCTCGTTTACAGATAATCCTAAGACCTACAGGAGGAAGCATTTGATATGTTGTAAAAATGTTTAAATATATATATGTTAAGGTATACTATATATGAGTGTATCTTAATTCGCGCGTGTCTATGCATCGGTAAAATTACAATTGATTTAAATAATTAATAACAAGAGAGGGTTGGGTTCAAGCCGCATTTGTTTTGATTCGCTCTCCTCATAGCTGGGATCGGGTTTTCCGCTCTGTGTCCTTGGCACTCTATGCAAGTCTTAGTACATATCGTTAATTTTAATTAAGTTTAGCCTTACTCGGTATCGATACTCGTTAGTTAGTTCGTGTTTAATTCAGTTGCGCTTTGAGTATTCTGCGTATAATTTCATTGGGTCTCTCAGTGTCTCAGTGTCTCAGTGTCTCAGTGTCTCAGTGTCTCAGTGTCTCAGTGTCTCAGTGTGTGTGTCATAATTTACAGACTTAAGAATTATTTAACAACATTTAATGTTTCATGTAACGCTTTATGCCTAGTCTAACTCTTACGGATTGCTGGTGGGGGCTCTACTGGCTCCTCTATCCCGGATTCCCCTTGCGGGCGCTGAAGAACATCCTGGCCACCTTGCCCAGCGCCCCCACAAAGTCCCATCGGTCGCCGGTCGCCGCCTGGCCCTGCCTGCCGTCCTGGTACTGCTGCTGCCGGAGCTGGTGCTCCTGGTAGGACTGGCCCTGGTCGTCTAGCACCTAGGAGGGCGTGGAGTACCAGCCGCTGGTCGGGCTGCCCTTGTGGTAGAGGTGGAAGCTCGAGTGCGGCGCGAAGTACTGCGGCTGGTCCAGGTTGCTGTAGGTGACCCCGCCCTCGGTGGTGGTCGAGGGGTGCATGGTGGCCGTGTAGGCCTGCGGCTTCAGAGGCAACGTCGCGGGCAGCACGCCCCCGTCTCCGGACGACGTCGCATACTGGCCCCGGAGCGGATCGGGGGCGTAGTCGTAGCCGCCGCCGCCGCCGCCGCCACCGTTCGAGGTGAGCACGGGGGCCGCCTTGCCAGGCTGATTGGAGTCACGCGGGGACACTGAGCTGGGCGGGGTCATGGCGTTGTGGTAGTCGATGGAGCTGTGATAGCCCCCGTAGGTGGACACCAGGTTGGTGAAGGCGTCGGCGGAGGTCTTCTGGCCACTGCCGGGATGGCCGCCGGCAGAGGCGGCCGAGTGCAGCTGCAGGTATTGGTTCTCGTACGAGGACTCGCTGCCCGGCGGCGTGGGCAAGGGGCCCGTCTGCTGATCCCCGTAGAAGACCCCTGGACCGACGCCGGTGGGCGTCTGGCGGGCCGTGGCCCGAATCACGCTCTCCCGGTTGGCATACAGCTGGCGGAGGAGCGCGGTGGCGGGCATGGGCGCCGGCGGCTGCTGGTAGGGCGTGCCAATCCACTGGATCGTGCTGCTCTTCTCGTTGGGATCCAGCTGCTGCTGTTGCTGCTGCTGCTTGAGCAGGGAGTCCGCGCTGAAGTCGGAGCTGGGGGGCGGGGCCACGGACACCGCCACCGGCGAGGGCAGGTGCTTGGACATGGCGTGCTCCAGGTCCTTGACCGCCGAGTCTGCCACCGAGGTGGCGGGCTGCTGCTCGTCCACGATCGAGGGCAGGCGGCTGCGCGGCTGCTGCTGGTCGCGCTGCTCCATGGCCGGCAGCTTGGGCAGGGGCTGCTCCGGAATCGCCTGCTCCTGGCGCTCCTGGTCCTCCGCCTGCTGTGCTGCCTTGGTCTTGCGCTTCCGCTTGGTGGTCGCTCCGCTGCCGCCGGAGGCGCTGCCGTTGGGCGTGGCTGCCGGCACTGGAGTGGCCACCGTGGTGGGCAGCACGCCCACTCCGGCATCGATCTCCACGCCGAGCGGCGTGGGACTATCCTTGATCAGGCTCAGGCTGTTCAGACTGCTGCCGTGCGAGGCCGCTGCACTGCGTCCTCGGCCGCGGTGCGAATGGCCCTCGGGATCGGTCTTCGGCGAGTTGAGCTTCATGTCGCCGGCACTGAGGTGCGAGTTGCCCTCCCCGGGGGCGTCGCCGCCCGGGGAGCCGCTGCTCTTGTCGTTGCCCAGGCTCTCCTCGTGCTTGATGCTGTCCACGCTGGGCTCCAGCTGGCAGCAGTCCAGGATCAGGTTCTCGTTCTCCCGATTGCTGCAAGAGGAATGGACATTAGTTGGGCCTACCAGGAGGGGATCTGAGGTGAGTACCTGATCACATAGTTCACGCAAATGATGTTCTGCTCGTCCGCGTTCTTTGTGCTGCAGACGACGGTGGCGCAGGTCTGGAGCCAGGTGTAGCCTCCACTCTTGTTCATCAGTCGGTAGTAGCCGGTCAGGACCTGACCCTTCTCGATCACTGCACAGGGAAGAAGGGATAGGGGAATGGAGTTGGTAAATATTCATGTGGCGATGTATTTCTTGTCTGCGAGTAGTAGCTAGCCAAAGCGAATAGAAAAGAGCTTTAGGAGCTGGATGAGTCTCCAAGACCTTTGACTATATGAAGAGCATGTCTATCTGTGTCCATGAAATAGGAACTCTAACTGTCTACTGTCTACTCTGTATAGGATTCAACTTACGATCCGTGTGGCTCTTGCGCAGGCGGTTGGCGTCCTCGGCGTGGCACAGCGAGTACAGGCTCTTGTTGACCAGATCCTCCGGCGTGTAGTCCAGCAGATCGGAGACCCTGGGGAGGACGGAACCCGGAAGCACTCATTAGTTGAAGTCGCCTAGGGCTGCCTCTAGCCAGCTTACCTCGGCTCACAGTGGGCCACTCGGAGGTCGAAGTTCACCCGGGTCACGAACATGTCGCACTCCAGCCGGATCTCGTGCACCGAAGGCGGGGGCAGGGCAATGGCCAGGGCCACCATCCCGAGGAGCGGCGGCTGCGACTTGCGGCTGTGCGAGAAGGTGTACTGGGGCCGCAGCTTGCACAGCAGGAGGACCACCTGCAAAGGATCCAGAAGGAGGCCGAGGCCGAGAGTCGGTTAGAGGGGCTTCGGAATCCTCGGCTCCGCTCGGGCTGCCTGCGAACTTAACGTGTGCTGAGCGAGAAGAAGGAACTCTGGAGATTTTGGCAAGGGAAACCTTTACACTCTTGATATATCTGAGTATTCCTGTTCCTGTTCTAGTTAACTGGATGGATTACATATTCGATTTAAATGGGCTTAAATAGATCACTTAGAGTTCTGGCAGTACTCGCGTCGCAGAGTGTAAAGACTTCCCCTTCATCAAATCAAAACGGAGATCGATGTGTTAGAGCGCAGATGGATGTGACCGCGGAGATGGATGGCGATTGATTGGATGATTGAAGCAGCTTCTGCACTAGTATTCGATACTGATCAATCTAAAATCAGTCAGTGGAGGCTCTGCCGTTCTACGTCTTTAGCAAACACAAAAGTAATGGCCGAAATAGGTTGTAACGAACTTAAAACGATTGCTCAGTGAGTAATTTTGGTTGATTTGGATTTTGCTTTAGCAGTTAGCATACAAACGTACTGATTTCAATTGATACGTACCGAATAGTTTGAGCCCGGATTCTTAACGTTTTTAGCATTGCTAGCGTTAGCGTTAGCGCTAGCATTGTTACTAGCGTTGGTGCAATTGCTCGTTGCATCGCTGGCCTGTAGATAAGCAGTGGATGGGATGGTAATACGATATACAGAAATGCAGAATGCAGGTTACACAACACAACACAACACGACTTCTAAGGTTAGTCTCCTCTCTTACACTCTTACACTCTCACACTCGAGTGTAGGGTTCGAGTGCAGAGCCAAAGCAAAAACAACTACTCTGTTAGCAAAGTGGCTACGAAAGTATAAGTAAACCAACTCAAGCCGGATAAAGGGGAGCAAACAAAGACTAAGGACGTGGCTCTGCGAGGATAGCACGGGGAGTTGGGGAGCTGGAGACTTACCCGATATCCGGAGGACTTGAAGTGGCAGCCGCGCTTGGTCAGCGTGGACTTCATCCGCACGCAGAAGCTCCGGTCGTAGCCCTTGTAGCCGCTCGTCGAGGCCTGCGTCATGGAGGCGGCCACTGCAAGGAGATCGGGAGAGCCGGGATAAGTGGGGGTCCTGCTAGGCGAAGGTCTCTCTTGAGCGGAGTGTCAGGCCACCGAACCATTTGCTTCAGTGCCATTCCTTCCCTTGGAGGAACTATAACTTCCCTCCTGGACATCCTGTTAAAGAATGCCAGGCTGACGACCCACCCCAGGACCTCTCCCCGCCCTGGTTCTTGGACAACTCGGACTTGACTCACCGTCGGGATTGTTCGTACCGTGTGTGCCGCTGCCATCGTCCGAGGCTCCGGAAGTGGGCGAGGCCATGCCCGTTCCCGATCCGCCGCCCCCGGCGGAGCTGCCGCCTCCCCCGCTGCTGCCGCCGCCGCTCGTCAGGCTCAGGCCCAGCTGCTCGGCGATCTCCGAGTGGTCCGCCTGGTGGATGTAGTCGAAGATGCTGCTGCCCGTCATCTCCACCTGCGACAGGCCCAGGTAGATGGACACCGTCTCCGAGATGTACAGGAAGCGCCCGTCCGCAGCCACTGCCAGGGCGAAGCCGTCCAGCGACTAGGGTGCGGGAGGGAGAGTCTCGATTAGCATATCTCCGCGATGGCGATGGCGGTCCCTCCATGCTTACCTGCAGTATGTGGGTGCCCTGGTGTTGCTCGAACAAGTCAACGGCGGGACTGCGTCGGATGGCGGCACCTGCGGAGAAAGCGGAGGCGGGGTTTAGGTCACGAGGGTTGCAAAGTTCATACAGGGAAAAAAATACTTGAAATCTTCCTAACTACAGTCTTCAAAAGAGGAACTTGTACCTTACGCTTGCTACAGAAACTTAGAAGATTTAATCATATAGACTGGACTTTAATTCGGGAACCAATTAATATTTACCTGGCTGTTTTCATATTACCAAAGTTACGAATTCCTTATCAACAATCCATCTCCAACAGTGAAAAATATCTTTATTTATTTGGCTATCATTTCATTATTGGCAATAATATGCTTTCCAGAAGACCTCAAATATTCGCATTTTTGAGTCAGCTATTTAATACCCTATTTTTTTGGACAAGTCACAGTTCAAAATAACCATAACTAAGCCAAAAGAGTATTAATCTCAATTCGGAAAGGTTTTCTGTGGTAGTTTTTATTTTGTTAATTAATCTGCATATTCAGATTCGGAATTATAAAAAATACATTTTTTATCAATTTTTGACAATTTTAATGATGTAACCCCTTATCAAATTTTCAAAAATTGGCCAAAATTTAATTTTCAATTTTATTACATATTTTATTGCTAAATAATCGGAATTTTAACGGCGAATCGGAATATATACGACATTTGGCTATAATTGCATTATTGGCCATAATATGCTCTCCAGAAGGCCTCAAATATTCGCATTTTTAGTCGGCAATTTAATACCCTATTTTTTTGGACAAGTCACAGTTCCAAATAACCATAACTAAGCCAAAACAGCCTTAAT
>VNKC01003859.1:0-26381 GCA_008042775.1 Drosophila pectinifera | reverse complement strand
ATAAGGGGTTACATCATTAAAATTGTCAAAAATTGGCAAAAAATTTATTTTTTCTGATCTCTAAACTCAATATGCAGATTAATTAACCTAATAAAAACTAACACAGAACTGCTTTCCGAATTGAATTTGAGGCTCTTTTGACTTTGTTATGAATATTTTTATTCTTGAGTTCTCCCTAAGTTGTCTTCTTGAGAGCATAGCTTGGCCAAAAATTAAAAGATTGCCAAATGCCGTATACTTCCCGATTAACCGTTTAAATCTTAATTAGTTGGCAATAAAATATTTGAAAAACTAAGAAAAAAAATTTTGGCCAATTTTTCAAAAAATGATAAGGGGTTACATCATTAAAATTGTCAAAAATTGAAAAAAAAAATATTTTTTCTGATCTCTAAACTCAATATGCAGATTAATTAACCTAATAAAAACTAACACAGAACTGCTTTCCGAATTGAATTTGAGGCTGTTTTGGCCAAGTTATGGATATTTTTAATTTTGATTTGTCCCAAAAATATGACATAAAAAATGCCGATTTCAGACCGCTTTCTTGGAGAGCATAATTTGGCCAAAAATGGAATGACAGCCAAATGCAGTTTATATTCCGAATCGCAGTTAAAATCTGAATTATTTAACACCTTTTAACACTGTCGTATCTTGAAATTAGATAAATCTGCTTTTAAGCTTTCCTAGAAAATAGCACTAAAAGCTATATGAAGCCACAAATATTTTATAAAATTATGATAAAGATAAAATATGATAGTGCCAGTAAAATAAGGAAAATATAATGGTGAAATAAATGATAGTATCAAGATTATCTTAAGGAAACTGATAAGAGAATAAATGGGTGTACTAATGCTGTATCCCACGAATATATGTACCTAGAACAAGTTTTAAATTGAATTAAATTATGAAATTATAATTCAACTCAATGTGTCTTTTTTTTTATAAACAGAGTTAAAAACGGCTTCTAATATCGTTTTATCCCCCAGATCCAGCATGTCGAAGCCAGCTCTGTATTACGCCACCCTAAGCCCCCCATCCCGTGCCGTTCTGCTCACGGCCAAGGCGATCGGGCTTGACCTTGAACTGAGGTAGGTTCCCACACTAACGCAACGTTCAACTTAACTCAATTAACAAGTGTCTCCAAACGTACCCAGGCCAATTAACCTGCTGAAGGGTGAGCATCTGACGCCGGAATTCCTCAAGCTGAACCCCCAGCACACGATTCCTACGCTGATCGATGGCGAGGCCACGATCATTGATTCGCACGCCATCTGCTCCTACCTGGTGGAGAAGTACGGCAAGGAGCAGCAGCAGTTGTACCCCAAGGACCTGGTGCAGCGCGCCAATGTGGATGCCCGTCTCCACCTGGACTCCGGCCACCTGTTTGCCCGCCTGCGCTTCCTGTACGAGCCGATTCTGTACAACGGATCCACGGACTGTTCAATTGACAAGATTGCCTACATCCAGAAGTGCTGGGAAATCCTGGAGGGATTCCTCAAGGACCAGCCGTATCTGTGCGGTAGCGAGCTGACCATTGCCGACTTCTGCGCCGTGGCGACCGTCACGTCTGTGAACGAAACGGCTATCATCGACGAGTTCAAGTTCCCCAAGCTGAATGCCTGGCTGAAGCGTCTTGCCGAGCTGCCTTATTACCAGGAGGTAAATGGTGAGGGTGCCGACGAGCTGAAGGCCATCTTCAAGGCCAAGCTGGCGGAGAACCGCGGCAAGTGAGCGGAGCAGCAGCAGTATCTCCTAACCTTATACACAAACTTTATATGTTATCCACGAATAAAGAACTCTAGTTTCGATGTACGATTATAGGCGGTTACAGCGACTTTGATCGATCTTTTATTACGTGGACTTAACTTACATTTAGCAACAATATACTTAGAGGTAATGGAAACGGAAATCGCCTTGAGTGGGGACCGGGACCGAAACGCTAAAAGGCAGGGCGGCCGGGGAGGGTACCTTCCCATCGATCCCTCCGCGACCTCCAGCTGGAGCTGGACACATACACGAACGGCGGCGAGGGTTTATGTTCTACAACATAGGCTCGTCGAGAGTTCATGTATTGGTGTGGTAACTCGAACCGAAAGTACAATAAATGTCTACAAAAAGTACAAAATATAAGCGCCTCCTAGACGGGATCGGGGGTCAATGAACGGGCACTTCAGTGGCGCTGCAGGCGTATAAAATATATATATATATGGGTAAACAGGCTATCACGACCCAGGCTCATGCACACTCTCCCCCACACTCGCATCTCTCATTCACACTCTCACACAGCGGCGCCCTATTGCATAGAGCTCATAGTCCGGATTCCGGGACAGCTCTAGTCGCGGCGCAGCAGGAATCTCTTGATGCTCTCCGGGAGCGGCAGCCCTGTGATGGTGTTCGCTGTGAAGTGCTCCAGGATGACGTTGCGGCAGGCGCTCTGTAGGGACAAAACTGGAAGAGTAACGGACATAAATAAGAGGTAGAAAGTTACACCAGATCGTTGCCACTTACTGCCTTCCAGCTGAATGATTCTTATCTGTTTGGTGGTGCCGTAAACATCGATGACGACGAACAGGGGCGACCTGTTGAGCGGAATGTCGCGAGAGACGGGGCCATGATCCACCCCATTGATGATAAAGTGCAGCTCCCCCTTGGAGGCACTCTGAACTGTGGGCACATAGATGATGCCGATGCGGGAGCCCCTGTCCGTGAGCAGGATGTCCGAGTCGTTGCCATTGCCCATCGACGGGCGCAGCAGTCTCTTTGGTAGCAGGCCGCGTGGCGTTCGCACGTGCGTAGCATCGCCCAAAAGGTTTCCTAAATTAGCAAGGATACAAGGTACAGATAGGGATTCCTTGCAACTCTGAGAAGTACACTCACTGTGTGGCTGGTCGACCGTCTCCGGCTCAATGATGTCGTTCGGCTCCTGGCGCTGGTTCATCTCGAACTTGGAGATCGGGTAGATCCAGCTGTTGCCCAGATTGGCCAAGTCGGGCAGCGCAAAGTGCGGCAGGCCCTCACTGCTCGTGCGGATCACATTCGGCGTGAGTTCGGTGAGGCCCAGGCGCATGTGCCCCGACCAGCCGCGCTCGATCTTCTCGATCTCCACCAGGAAGATGTCGCCAGGAGCCAGCGGACGCTCCGAAAATGTCAATGCGTCGGCGAAGCTGGCCCGGCGATAGGCGACGGTCGCATCGTCACCCAGCTGAATGTTGGAGCCATGATACGGATGGAAGCGGCTCAGCTGGCGCTTGCGACTGCTCAGCGTCGCACCGCCGTCCCACAGACCCAGGGGGTCAATATCCCGATCCAGGTCCTCCAGCTCGGCAGCGACGGAAACGTCTGCTGGCGATACGCGCTTTACTACCACCGCCTGGTCGCAATCCTCGACGGCTTCCATGGGCCTGGTGCTCGGTGCTCCGTTTGGAATTAATGGCTTGCGCCCGCACGTTGCTTATTTACCTTTTTCGTGTATTTTTATTTGTTTCTCGATTTTGTTGTTCCTGACCAGGGCTGGTAAACGGCACAGGACACAACAGTGTTGGCAAGCGTCGCGACTCGCAACGGCTGGATCAGTGTTGGTCACCGGTCGTGATGTAACACGACAACAGCTGTTCGAAGCGACTTGGTCTGGAAATTACGAGCTGAGAGATGTGAGTGAAGTAATATGCCTGTTTGTGACTTAAAACGGAAGCTATAGTGTTCGATTGGGTTTCCAGATGAGAGTACCCGGTGCCCTGTATGCCGCCCGTGGCCGAAGGCCGCAGAACGAGGGGGATGTGCCCTTCCAGGAGATTCTGCCGTTGAGGCTGAAGAACACGGTGAGCGGGAAGGCGGATTCCGGCAACGATGTGGCCTGCCTGCAGGAGATGGGCGTGCTCTTCGCCTGCCTGAAGGACAACGAGTTTGTGGAGAAGTACTGCCACAAGGAGATCAGCCAGTTCCAGAACTGCTACAAGTGCTACATGGACCGCAAGTTCGAGGCCAAGAAAACCGTCAACCAGGGCATCGTGCAGCCGGGCAGCAACCTCAACTACAAGCAGCTGAACAAGTATATGCGCCGCTACCCCAATCCCCTCTAGCTTCTAGCCTAGTAGAGTCTGTTGAGTCGTTTAATAATACACTAAATATTTACAAAGTCAGCTTGTTAAATTTTTTTCTCGTCGCATCCCCCTCAGTAGACAACGTCGGCATCGCCCAAACCGGCCGAGGATTGGCTCACTGGCGAGGGTTGGCTCAGCACAAAGTTGGAGGACATGGCACGCAGGAACTGCGGATGGGCATGAGAGAGCGAGTGCTGCTGCGGCTCATACAGATCGGAAAGGAGCGGCAGAGCCGGCGGCGGCTTCTCGCGCACACGACTCAGAAGATCGGACATCTGGCGGGGCTTGGAGACGGCAGGCGTCGGCAGGGCCAGGTTGATGTGCAGCGGGTAGCCGCCATGCTCCCAGGTGTCTGCCAGAATCTGCAGGCTGCGATTCGCCTCCAAGACGCGGGCACGTTGGAAGTTGAGCCGCTCCTGCTGCAGCTCCGACCACTGATCCTGCAAGGTTATCAGGGAAGTTAGCTAAGGATTCACTTATAGTGTTTAAAGCACTCACAAATCTGGTTCCCAGTCGACCAAAATACTTGATCTGCTCCTGAACGTTGAGTACCTGCTGCATGTACCAGTCCCGCGCCTTCTCCACGCCGTCCAGCCCGAAGAGCAGAAGCTCGCGCTGCTCCTCCAGCTGCTTCATCCGCTTCAGCATGTTGTAGTCGATGCCGTGCTGGAGTGTGTGCCTTCGCGACTCCCTCCGCTTGCTGCTGGTTTTCTTGGGCAGGGCGGGGAGAGCTGCCAGGCTCCAGTCGGTGGCCGAGGCGGAGGTGGACGAGGAGCCGCCATCCGCTGAGCCACGGTGCTCGAACTGCTCCCTCGACTGCGGCACCTTCGGCATCTTCCCCGCATCCGCCATAAGGTTGAGCTGCCAGTTTTGGAGGGCATGGCGTATGTCGGCCTTACCCAAAGCTGGCGGCGATGTTGTGGGCACCTGCCGCGGTGGCTTGGGCGGCGGTGCTGGCGAACTGTAGTCCATTTCCGAGGACAGATTCACCTGGGAACGGGGCCGGGTCTTGACCTCGCCCAAAGCCTGCTGCTGATTGCGGAGCAGACACAGCTTCAAGCCGGCACAGAAGCGTTCGAAGGAGAGCAGTCCGCTGGTGGGAGTGACGCGACGCAGTGAATCCAGCACCCCACGCGGCAGTCCCTTGGAGCCATCGTCCTGCCAGCCCTTCTCGATGTCCGTGTAGCGCACATAGCCGCTCTGCTTGTCGTCCAGTATGTCGAATAGCTTCTTCATGGACAGCACAAACTGCTTGGGCAATGCGTCCATGTCCAGGGACGACGGCTGAGATTGGGTATTGGAAGTGCCTCCTCCTCCTCCTCCATCGCTGAGGTTGAGGTTCAGCAGACTGGTGCTGGTGATGTTCTGGCGGAGCATCTTCGACTGCACAATGGAAAGTGGAGGTGGGATTATGAATCGTTGTCCCACGCTTGGTCCCAATGCATAACTGAATATTCATGGGAGCTCATTTGCATGGCAGAGTCAAAATGGAATGTGTGTGAATTTGGCACGCTGCCTGTTCAGATCAGAGATCTCTTTGGAATTAAATATATGTCAAAACGAAAGACTCAGGCTACGAACTCTGAACGAGTCTCTTAATATTAACTGGGCTTGTTATTACACTTCTTATTATCGGGTTTTGTTTGTTATTCATTATTTGAGTTTACCTTCCAATTGTTTAAATAAATACCTTTAAACCAAAAAAGAGTCTTTATTCGCTGGGGAGATCACAGGGTAAACCGAAGGTTGTTTTGGTAGTTTAGCTTTTGTTTCTCACATTTAAAGGTTTGATGTAAAGGGTTTTCTATATCTTTATCAACAAATTACTCTAGGACTTGGCCTTCAAGGAGGCAAAAAAACGAAGTTCTAAAGTGTTTGCACTTAGTATACAGTTCTAAGCTGCATCCAATCTTTGGTTGCTTATGATTTGTTTATAAACAAAACCTCTATGCCATCGAATTTGTTGACTTACCCAAGCTATGCGGAAATGTCAAACAACTCCTGAAATCCAAATCGAATCCAGTTCTTCCGAGCGGTTCTTTGAGGCCGTTCGTCAAGGCTTCTGCGCAAGCTTTGCACCTATTTTGATGGCCTGCGATGCCATCCAATCCAACCCAATCCGCTGTGTATGTAATGCAGCTTGGCTCAGTTCCCCGACCGAAACACCCAAACCCAACCAACTGGTTATATTGACTGCACACTAGAGCCGCCGCTCGTGTCTTGAGACTCGCGTCTCGAGTCTCGAGTCTCGCACGCATGCGCAACTTGCGGGACTGGTTTCTGTGGCTTTTTCGGTGGATCTTTCAGCGCGCGACCCACACAGATACACACGGGAGAGCGCCTGGAGGAGGCTCGTACTCGTGCTCTGGCCTAGCCCAAATCCCAAGCCGAAATCCCAGCGAGAGAGTTGAGGAAAGAGAGCAGCCGAAGCCGAGGAGAGATGGCCAGATTTAGGGAGAAATATATGTTTATTAGTAGAAATTCAATGCGCTTGGCTTAATCAGTCGAAAGAGGGAGCTAATAGCCTAGGTTAATAATGTATCTGGTAGGTGTATCTGTGTAGCAGGAACTGCAGACTCTATGCGATCCTCAAGGACTGTGTCCTGCCGCCTCGAAAGGATCACTAGAATGAGCATTTCATCTCAATAGTTGTATGTATGTAACTAGAGCTAGGGTTTAAACTTATTTCAAGGATTCCGTTTGAGTAAAGCCTCACAAATCGGCCACCGACTTCCGGCGCACGTACTTGGCGAAGTAATCCGGACGCCAGCACTTGCAGGAGCCGGGTATGAGGAACCAGTCGTAGTAGAGACGCACCTGGAAGCAGCCCAGCTCATCGTTGCCATCGCAGTGGGCATCCGCTCCCGCCGACGATGCCGAGGCGCCCGAGGAGGTGCCATCGGAGGCGGTGGCCACGCCGGCTCGCTTCTGCAGATACTGCTGATACGCCTGGAAGTCCTGCACCGAGGGAGTTTGCGTGGTGGTCGAGCTGATGGGCACTGTGTCCTCCGCATTCGGATAGAAGATCTCCGCCACCAGCAGGCTCACCCAGCGCGGCGACGACAGGCAGCCGCCGTCCAAGTAGTGACAGCGTGCCTGGATGCACCGCGTCACCTCCACCGTTTGCGTGAAGTAGCCCTCGTAGGGTATCTGCACCACGTAGCGCCAGGCGCCCTGATAATTCTTTGCGAACACGGGCGTGGCGTACTCCACCTTGGCGGGACAGGGCGTGGGCGGACCCTCATACCGTATGGGTCCCACCTCTTCTCGTCTCTCCGCCGTGGGCGTGGAGGGTGCAGAGCCACCGGTGTCCCCTTGGATGGCTCTATACAGGGTGCAGAATCTAGCAGAAGAAATAGAGAGATAGATTATTGAGCTGCGGTGAAAGAGTATAAATTAGCTTGAAGCTTTCTGCCTCTCATAGAGTTCGAGGAATGCCGATTCCAGTTTTTGGATTTATAATTGGAGAAGTTGGCTCGTAAATATTAATATTCATAAGGAATCCAATGGAAAGTGAAATGGCAACCTAGATTTCTTTCTTTCTGAGTGCTAAATTCTTTGTTTTCAATGTTTTGATTCCATGATTAATGATTAATAGCTGACCTCCTTAAGGGCCTTTCTAGATGTCTAGTTTGCAAAGCTACACATTAATTATTAATAATTACAATTAAATTCCCATATATAATTAATTCAAGGTACCTATACCTATAACTTGCTATTCCCTTTATGTTATGTTTATATTCTCAAGTTTCGACTTACACTCCACCGCCATCGCAGAACTTTCGTGGCTTCCGCTCCTCGGCCGCCCTGCGCTGCTGCTGCTCCCGCTGATGATGCTGGTGCTGGTTCTCCTCGTCCAAGGCAGGATCGAAGTAGCTGTACTCGTTGGTCTCCACGCCCTCCGGCTGACTGCGGCGAACCCTCGTGGATCCTCCAGCCGGATAAGGCCGATCGATATTGTTGCTGTCCAGCTGCTCCACGGGCTCATCGCGGATGATCTGAGTGACCTTGGGCAGGGTGTCATCGGCCTTGAGGACCGGCAGGGTCTTGGAGAGGAACTTCAGCGTCTGGTTGCGAATGAGCTCACTGGGGAGAGGATTCATTAGAGATAAATGGATAGAGGTCTTGGGGAAACCTAATCACTTACAAGGGATAGGGCTCGCCGAGCACGCTTTGACCTAGGGGATTCTTGGGTATCTGGCCCTTGTTCAGATCCCCGCAGATGTTGTGCACGGACACCGCCGACTTCTTGCCGGCGGCCACATCCTTGCAGTCGGCATTCACATAGGTGTAGGGCGGCGGCCTGACCTTCGGCGGCACCGCATTGGGGGACTCCACGAAGGCGTAGTAGCCCTCCGGTGGCTGCTCCTCGCCATAGTCCGACGGCGACTGTGGCTGCTGCTGCGGCTGGGTCTGGCCCAACTGGGCCAACAGCAGAAAGCTGAGAATTTTCTACAAAGACAGGCGAGAAAAGACAAAAGATGGTCACGGAGGAGGAGCACATGAGTCAGATTAATTGCCCGCATGAATGGCCAGGCATTGTCCGGATTCCGGAGAAAGAAGCGATCTCTTTTTGAACCCGCGAAGCCAGACACTTTTGGTTGTTTTGTTGTTTGGCGAAAGCGCGAAAGTTTCCGAGTTTCTGTTTCTGTTGCCGTTGCCGTTGCTGTGGCTGTGAAGATAAACAAACGCAGCAACTGAAACCGAGTCGCGACTTTTGCATCTCTCTGCTCACTCACTTGACCATTAATTGTTCGTCGGAACTTTCCCTGAAATTCTGGGCAACGAAATCCCCAATGAAATCAAAAGTACCCCAAGAAAGAGCTATCCAGGTCAAGTGGCGCAGCTTGGTGGGCGGATGCAGTGCCGCCGCAGAGGCTGTGGAATTTCTCTCTCTCTCTCCCGGGAGGCAGAGACTCGTGACATGGTTCACAGCGCAATTTGAATACGCCGCCGAATGGAATCCGAAATTGGGTCACTTGGCGCAGCTCGTTCTTTTGTCTTTCCCCTTCTAATGGGCCCCGAAAAAACTTGTTTGCCCTGCTCCCAAAAACGGAGTGATCCCAATTTGCATAGGTAAATATTGGTAGCCCAATTGCAGATTGGAAACCTGGCCCGAAGCGGCTGAACTGAGCTCTCCGTTCTGGCCAGAATAGAACTCGTTGCGTGCCACACACCAGACCGCTAACGGGAAAGTTGCTCGGCCTGGGAGCGAGCGGAACGCTAGGCAGCTCCACAGTTAGCTTAATTCATTAGCATGCTCCAGAATCGTACGGAATCGGGTTCAGCTAGTGGGTAACGTAACGGTAGTAAAGAGTGAGCCGTGATCGCTTAGTTCGCCCATGTTGGCGAATTGCAAAACAAAAGACTTGGGCAACGAACTTGACTCGGAGTCGGCACTTAGCACACCCGTAATGATGACATACCAGCACCAGGCGATAATCCATCTCCGCTCCTCTCCTCACCGCTCGACGACGACACGCACACAGCACTTTTCTTCTTGGTTCTTGTTCGAGTCTTCGGCTCTTGGCTCTTAGACTTGGCCTTCTTCTTCCTTTCCTTTCGATCCGTTCGCTGTGGTGGTGGGCAAGCGCAGAGAACCAGACCCGTCAAGTGCAGTAACTGAACTGAGACTCTAACCGAATCGCTGCAGACGTTGAACCTCTGCCGGGGTCCGCTTTTAAGCCCCGGTCAACTGTTCAAGAGCGTGCAGAACGTCGGCGTTGAGAAAGTGGAAAGAAAGAAAGCTTTACCTTGAATTTTGCATAGCCAAAGAGAGAGCCAAGCTTGAGGATGACTTCCCTGGAGCAAGGTATACTTTCGGGCGGAAGCTGATGGAGTTGGAGCGGTGTAGAATTACAAATAATAATAGAAAACCCAGAGAGGTGTACTTAAGTTATTAAAAACTTCCACATAAATAGTTCCTATAATAAACCATAATTTCCCTATTAATTCCTTCCCTTTTCAAAATCATATTTCATATCCAACAACTTCACGTTTATTTACGAATACACTGTGAACATTTTACACCGTAATAAAGTTCCTTCTCTTCTCAGAAAACAATGTCGTAGAGTCTTTATCAATATAATGTTTTGGTGTAATGCTTTCTTCTACATGTAGAATACATTATTCATAAAGTAATACATATATATGTATATATATATCTTTCTTGTATATATAGATCCGCATTATAAACGCCCCACAAAACGTAGCCAGACATCGATCGAATCGAAAGAAGATCTCATCTGCAGTTGTGCCAGAATTGTATATGTGGTTGTGGAAAAGTTACACATTGTTTAGCAAATAGATTAAATATATAGAAATCAAATGGTAATCGTAATTCGTAATTAAAGAGAATATACATATTCATAAGCCTAGGCTCTAGTACCTAGGTCTATAACTATCCGCATAGATTGTAGTTTGAAACTTGGTTTCGTGTACAAAAAACTAAACTTAGGTATGCCAAGCACTTCATCGTTACGTCAGAAATGGTTTTGAGAACTATACAAGAGGGGCAAAAGCGGGTGTGAAGGGGAGTAGGAACGGGAACTAAATCAAATAAAATTGTACTTATTCTTCACTGATTTGGCTCAATAAATATCGCGGTTACAAATTATCAAAGCAATGTGTCAATATGTTCGGTTAAAGAAAATAAAGAAAACGTTTCCTCGTCGAATAAATAATCTTACGGCTTCCTTACTACTTAAGTTTCCTCTCAACTTTTCAAACTTAATGCAATATTGCAACTATCGTATATATGAGTACATATCTTAAAAGTAAACAGAGTTGTATAACATCTTCTTCTTCGTAATGCTTATCGCTCGGTAGCGCCGGTCTCGAAATATCATATAAAGTAAACATTAGGCTTATAGCTATATAGTGCGTTTTGTGTATGTTCTGTTTCTGTTTCGGTTTCGGTATCGTTTTTCCATTTCTGTTTGTGTCTATGCTCCGTACACGGATCATAATATCGCATCTAATTCTTGGGTGAAACTGTGATCAGTTTATGCGGCGTCACCGGGGAGATCTGCAACACAAGAAGTTTAATTTAATACGAAATCATTCGCTGCATTTGAAAATCTTAGACTTACCCATAGGGACCTGCCCATGTATGAATCATCATCATCTTCTATGAGCCCCGCCGGATGATGGTGGCTCTGCTGATCTATGAACAGCAGCGTGTCCTTGCTGCAGGTGTTCGCCGTCTTGCGCAGCAGCGACGACAGCGTCTCGGTGTAATTGGAGCTCGTGGAGAAGGAGTGTCGCAGGCTTAGGCTGGCTGCCGCCGCCGCCTGCTGCTGCTGGTGATGCGTGGCGTTCTCCACCGCGGATACGCTGCTCCTGGATCCATGCCAGTTGTGATTTTGCAACACCTGCCGTGATAACTGTAGGCTGGAGGAGAGCTGAGGCGTATTGCCGTTGCCATTGAACATAGCCGTAGACGTGTTCATGTGACCGTTGAACTTATTTTGCAACGTGGACGCCGCCGTCACCGAGGTACTCAGCGATCTCGGCGAGGAGCGCGACGAGAGCGAGCTCTGGGAGGAGGAAGAGCTCGACGAGGAGCTCACATGGCCATTGGTCTTGGCCTCGGCGGTTAGTTCGCTTTCTGCGGGGGCTTCGGAGATCTTGGCTTGTTTCGGCTCGGGTTCCTCCTTCTTCTCCTCGGCCAAATCGGCACAATCTTCATCCATGGCAAATATGGGAGTGACATCTTCTACGGGCATCGATTGGAGTTCATCTTTAGCTGCTACTGGGACTACCTCGATCTTGCTGTTCTCGCTTAGACTGGTATCCACATCGGCATCTGCAAAAGCAAGTTCTTCAATGTGGAGCTCACGTGCAGCCTCTGATGGCTTCTCCTGGACAGCAGTTGTGGGCTCTTCGATAACTGAAATATAGGCAATGCATTAGGTTAAAGGGCTTCCCATTTATTGGCATCTTAAATCGTCTTACCTTCATCTCTTTCCTTGCAGATTTTGGGTATATCCACGGGCTTCGATTGAGCCTTCTCAGCCACCGCTGCCGCTGGCGATTCATTGGCCTCAGTGGAGCCTTCCAGCTTCACCGACTCCTTCTCCTTGCCAGAAGTCGAGGAGGCGGATGATGAGGGCGCTGGTGCTATGCGCGAGACCCAGTGATCACCAGAATTCGAGCTGGAGCCAGAACACTCGCCGGCGTCCACGCTTCGCCGCTGATAGAAGAGCATGTAGGCTTCGTTGTTAATTATGTCCTGCTCAATGGCGTCCTCGGGCACCTTGCTCACGCGCGTGTCATCGAATTTGTACCACTGGCGGTCATAGGGATTCTTGCAGGCGGCCGTGTAGTGGCCCGTCTCCAGAGTATCGCCCTGGTGGTAGCACACGGCGTACAGGTCGTAGCGGGTGTCCTTCGGATCGCAGCGCGAGTTGAGCGTGGAGGAGCGCGAGTCGCCGGAGCGGGCACGCTTCCAGGGATTCGAGCCCAGGCCAAGGCCCAGTCCAGTTCCCATTCCCAGTGAACTGCTAGCACTCTCATGGACGCCGCGTGCGAGATGCGGCGACATGTCGAAGGCGGTGAGCGGAAACTTGACCATGGTGGTAAGCTTGGCCGCCTGCGGACCTTTGGCCTGGTGCTGGCGGAAGCGCTTAAAGTGCACCACCAGGATATCTGGCAGGGACCAAAGCCCCAACGTCTTCACCACGGGCAAGTACTGCTGGCAATGTGGGCAACGCCAAGCGTCCTCGGCGCTCAGAGTCTCCGCCTTGGTGTAGTGCTCCAGGCACTGCTCCAGGGTCAGCGAAGCGGTGTCGCTAGGCTTGCTGGCGCTCAGCCTGGCCACGCTCTCGTGCTCCACAACGGCTTCCTCAATATCCTGCTGTTTGTTGAGGAAATGCTCCTCGGGTGAGCTCCACTCCAACAGCAGCTTTATATGCTGCGGTCCCGCCTCCGAAGAGAGCACTGACAGCGCCATATCAATCATTTCGGTGAGCAGAGGGTGCTCCACCTGCTCCAGATAGGTGTCCGGATCGGCGGAGGGATCCTGCAGGCGAATCCGGAACATATCAGCTAGCGGGGTTGCGTAGGAGAAGACCTCCGGCTTGAGCAGCGGCGCCATCTCGCGTAGCATTCGCTTCTGCAAGTCCTGAAAGGAGCAATCACGTGGCGCCTTCATGCTGAACGGAGCTCCGAAGCGCGTCATGTCCTTGCCGTCCTTCGCTCGGTATACGTTGGCCACTAGGAGGAGCAGGTCCGCCTGCGATTGAGCTGCGGCTGGAGCAGGAGCAACTGACACTGCAGGAGCAGGCTTATCTGACGTCTCTGGCGAAGTAGAGGACTTGGGAACCGGCGTCGCCTCCGGCACCTCAATGCAGTAAATAGTCTCAATGCTGGCCAGTGTCTCCACCGGCTGTGTGTCGTAGAAGACGCGCGTGAATCCCTCGGCATTCAAATCCACCAGCACCATGCGGGCTCCATCGATGCCTGTATCCGTCTGCAGCTGCTCCCGCAGGGCCACAATCGGAGAGCCAGCTGGAACTCGCAGGCCCATTCGCACCTGGCGTGGCACCTGCTTCATGTAGACCACCGTCACAAAGATCGTCTGCTGCGTGAGCTGTGGCAGCTGCACGGAGATGCAGTGGAAGGGATCGAAGGTGTTGGACTGCTTCTCGCAGCGCGGGCAGGTGAGCGAGGAGCGGAACTGGGCCTGGAACACGGCCTGGACGAAACTGTTGTTGCACCGAATGTGATTGGCCAGTGTCTCGGCGGCGATCACCTCGTCCGAGCGCCCGTACGAGTTCTGCGCGGAACAAGGAAGAGAATGCGTTAGACGCGATCTTGGTATCCAACTTGGTATGGTCCCCACCTTGAGGCTCTTGTAGCGCCGCTTGCTGGCCGTGTTTAGGTCCTCGTGCACCTTGTCCAGCAGCCAGAAGAGGAACTCCTGGGCATCGTGCTGCGTAGAGCTGCGGAACTGCGTTCCATATCGATCCACCACGGCCTTAAAGCTGGTGCTGTGGTCGCTTTCGTTCTTGCAGGTCCACAGAGCCTTCAGCACGTTGGCCAGCTGCTCGGTGAGCTCGCCCTTGGTGCCGAACTTGCGCGAGTTTATCTTGTTGCGACGCTTGAGGTCCGCCTGAAGGATAGAGATAGAGATAATAGATTATTAGTGGGCAGTCTCTAGGCTTTGAGTGTCATATATAGTTACCTTGTACTGGTCAAGCACAAAGTACTCCGCCAGGATGTCCGTATGACTGAGGCACTGCAGCACCGCATTCATGAAGCACGTATTGCCATGGTTCTTCAGTCCCATCACACCGGGCGTCTGGTCCGGCGGCCACTGATAGCCGCCAATTGGTGGCACCCGCTCCCCACCGCCTGGTGCTCCTGCTCCTCCTCCGTTGGCCGCAGAGCCCTGGCCCGATGCCTGGCCATGTTTATTCGCCTGGGGAGAGTGGAAGCAGAGAACTGTGTTAGTCGCTGGGGAGTACAAATTGACTGCTCGCAAGAAACTCGTTTCCAGATCACACCGGAGTGCAGTGGAGTGGACCGGGGGACCAATTGGCGATTGGCGATTGGGTTTCAATTTCGTTGCCAATTAAAAATGGTTTAGCGCAGCTCGCCAACATCAATTTGCGATAAATGAAGAAATGAATTTCGAAAACAAGGCGCAAAAAAGAAAGGCCTGTCTGTTTGTCGAATAACAAACTACTCTCTTTTAGTATAAGTAAATAATAATCGTTTAGCGTACATTTATAATATGCAGATGAGTCAAAGATTTCCGCGAAATTCGCTCAACATACATGTATAGTATTTAATGAACCAATTAGGAGTACATATTGAACACCGAGCGGTCTAAGGAGATGGGTAAACCTGGTCGGGTGTGCTGGGTTCAATCGTCTGGAAAATTTCCGTGTTAATCACCAAAGAAATCGAAATTCGCTTAATAGGATGTTTGGAGGAGGTGTGTCTACGAAAAAAATTCCTCTACAGTGCAAAAATTTCCAATAAAACAAATTGGGGAAGATTGTTTCTTCGAAAGTAAAGAAACAATAAAAACCAATTCAGGCACTCGCTGGCGGTGGTTCCCACTGCAATCTCTTGGCCTTTGTGCAACTGGAGCGGCGGCCGAATATTATTAACGTTATTATAAACACGCTCTGGAAACACACGAGTGCCTTTAACGGGCACTCGCTCCGCGTTGCGTTCAGCAATGAAATTTTGTGGATTATGAAATTGGCAGCCGCTAAATGATGGAATGGGGCCATTCCCTCGCTGGAGGTCACCACTCTCGGCTGTTGCTGCAGGCGGTCAATGCTAAGTGGGCTTATATATGTGCACACTTCCCGATTTCTCTGGGAAATGCAGCAAGAAAATGTGGTGACGAAAGCGGACAAAAGATGAGTAAGACTGTGGCAAAAAGGTAACGTCATCGTTCGCGCGAATCGATGCCAGCTGAGAGATATACGAGTGTCTTGTACCCAAAAAAAACGAAAATCAAACAAAAAGCTAGCAAATAATGGATTCAATAGAGCCAACTAAAAAAGTGGGCAAAACAAGCGACCGAAAGAAGCGCAAATCGAACACAAAAGCCGGTTTTTTGAAAGCGAAAACCCACGCAAGATACGAAACAAACAAAAAACATTAAAGACTGGCAAAGAAATCAGCAGCGGCCAATGGTAAATTGGCCAAAAGGGAAATAAATCTCTGTGTGGGCTTGGGCGTTGGTGGTGCAGCGCCAGAGCAGGGCTGGCTGGTGGTGATCATGACACTACCAGGAGGCTGGCCCAAAGCCCACTGATTAGATACCTCTTTTCTGCGCCAGCATCCGGTGTAAAATGGCACGATATCTATGAAGGCGATGCGGTTCGCGGGCGAGTTGTGCTCCTCCGACTGAGATGAAGATGCAGCAATCCGGGGGAAGAGAGAAGAGTGTTCAGTTAGCTTGGGGTTCGTCTCCAGGTGACAGTTAGCACAGATATTCAAGCTGCCACCTCACGGTGCAGCACAGCACAAAAGTTCCCAAGACATTAGCCGGGATTTCGTTGTCTCACTCGCTTAAGCTTAGTGACACCATCCGTACCAAGACCCATACCCATACCCATACCCATACCCATACCCACTTCCGTTTCCAGACTTTTCGTTGTTGTTTCAGAACCAGAGACGTCTTTGGGGTAATTGTTGCTTTTGTTGGCTCGCAAATTGACATTGAACTGACGTTGACTGCATCGAACAAATGCCATTTGTATTGTGTTCCCCCTCCGGTTGGGGGAGTGACCATATTGAATGGCGGCCAAGTGCCTGCTCGAGTGCTGGGTTTCCCCCGGACAATAGAAAGATGCCCTGCAAAGGGCACGAACTTGGCTCTCCGCTATAGCTATCCACTCTCCGCCAGAAAACTCAAGTTGAAAGCTTTAACCTTGGTTCGCCCAAAGCTGATTTACTTAATAATTACTGGCGCCGCCGCAGCCGCGCTAAGCTAAAAGGGTTCCGAATTTAAGCAGCTCAGCTCATTAGAGACAAACCCAATTAAAATGGGCCAGACCATGATGTAAGCTGAGCCAAAGCCGCGGATTAAAATGGCAAAAAAAGGAAGGAGAGGTATGGCAGAGGGTTCCAGGTTCCAGGTTCCACAAGCATAGCCTCAATGAATAAATTGAGTGGAATTTCTGAACGAACGCATGTCCAGATCTCGCTGCTATCTCTACATATATACGGTATATATCTGCGCTGACCTAATCGCGGTGGTCAGACCGCTATGCCAGGCATTTCTCACACAGCTGGAGACGGAGCAGACTTCGAGACGTTGCGCATACGCCGCGTTCGCCGGGCCTTTCATTCCATTTTACATACATTTTCCCCAGGCTTTCGGCTGGTTAATTGAGCCAGAAACGCGGAGGCATAGAATACACTGGCCACTTGTCTCAATTTGCGCTGGCAATTTTATCATCATCGTCGTCATTATTATTTATAAATTTAAGCAAATTTCTCCGCTTTGTTTGTATACGTTTTGCGGGCGGCATCGGCATCGGCGGGGCATCGAGTGGCCAAGTGGCCCCAAATGTTTTTCTTTATGTATCAAGTGTCGCCTCCTCGTGCTCCTCCTATGGGTGGCGGCTAGCAGCTAGTCCATCCCCAAGGCTTTTGTTTACATTAACGTATTCCGCTTAACTTGATGTATCGAATTATTATGCCCGCGGCTCGAATTCTTGCTGCCTTTTTGTGTTTTTTCGTTTCGTTTCAGCCGCCAGCAGAAAATTCCATTGCGCCGGCCTGCAAAATGTGTGTTTATGCGGCCGAAGCTCTTGTGATAAGCCCAGCGGACCAGATAACTTATAAATACTACTGCACTGCACTCTCAGGTATTTGCTGTGTGCCTTTTACGTAACAACAAGCAACAGATATATCTGTATCTATATCTTGGCGTTGCTGTTGCTGTTACGCTTACGTTTTATTAAATAATTGTAAATAATTGAAGATAATTGCTGGTGGCTGCCGCTGCCGCTGCTGTTGATGTGGCTGCCCGCCACGAGGTTGTTATTACAGCCCAGAGATCTTGGTCAGGGCATGAATGAAACTGGCCCAGAGAGTGGGATCGGAATCGAGATCGGAATTGAGAGCAATCTTAAAAGCTGGAACCGAGGGTTCTCCTACCGGTTGGACGGCATTTTATTAATGGGCCACTCGAGTAGACTATTATTAGAGCCCCCTCTCTCTATATATATATGATTCGCATTATCGCCAGCCATTCGTCAATCGCTTGATCGCCTTCGATCCCCTGTTGTTAGTCCAAGCTATTTCGATCGCCAAGCGATCACGTGACACCTATATTCGCGTCACCACTATTATCTTTGATTCCAGTGCCGCGCTGAGATTTATGAGCTGGAAGCGTTTCCCTGGCTGTGAGAGATATGAACTTGAATTAGCGCTCTGGCTTTATGGTTTCTCCGAGTCGGGTCCGGTCTATGCCCCGCCAGACGCAATCGCTTTATTGCCGCCTTTAACTACCACCACCGCCGCCTCCCAGCAAACTAATTAGATCTATTCTTGTTATGCAATTGCCTAGCGACTCTCGCACGCGGTTAGCACCTCGCACCTGCCTAAAGGGGCGCGCTTACGTGGAGGAGAACGCGCACGAAGCTCTGTCAAGGTTGCGCCCACAATGGGCTTCTAATCAGGCCACCTTGCGATACGAGCAGTCGGCGCCGCTTATCAGATACCTGCGAGTGCTATCTACATATACAGTGCGTGGCGTAAGTGTAACATCTCCTGGGCGGGCACTCTCCAAATGCGAGTAATTACTAACAAACAGAACCTTTTTCGATGGGCGAGTGCGGCGTCACTTGTGGGCACTTAGCTCTCATTCATCACATTATTTAATGACACTCATTCAGCCTGGGTGTCGAGATCATTTAATGACTAAATTAAATACGTAGCTGGAGGTATTTTTATTGCAAAGCTGAACTCTAACTATGATTCACGCCGAGCATAGAGAATAGCTGGAATTTATTCATTGACTGAGCCTCCTAATTGTTCTTAAATTTCAGGTTTTCTTACACTGCTGACTGGCACTGTTCGGCTGCCATGACTTCTGTCAACTTCAACTGATATCTGACGTTCGGTTTGGACCGGGTGTTTTAGCCAGGCCCACGCGGAGCTTACTCTGGCAAGGGCAAATCGCTTGACAGCAGACGAGACCAGCGATTAATTTGCACTTTTCTCTAGGAACTGTTGTCACATGTATGGCTACATACATAAGTAGGTACAGATAAAGAAATTTAGCATGATAATTAAAAAGCAGCCTTGATAATTCTATAAGTTGCTTGTGAGAAATACTATTTGCACTACGAACAAAAATATATTCTGCCTAAAAATAAAATATAATCTTACTAAGGAATACTTTTATGATTTAGAGTTTAAGCCACTCTAAATAAATATCACAGCTCTAATTTGGGTTAACCTAATACACATCTTTCATCTATTAATCTCATTATTCTTATATAATAAATACTATTTATATTATCTTAAAATAACTATCATCTAGAATTGCTAGTAGTTTCTAATTGAATAAAAAAGTAATTCGTTTCTTTCTGTGTGCCTCGTATGGTCACTTTTATGAGTGCGAGGGGAGGCCCCTGTGGACTACTGGACTACTTGATGACGGATTTTGGGCTCTTTATGGCCATATATCATGGTGATGGGGCGATCTGAGGAGCGCGTAATTAATTCCGAGTGACGTGGTTAATTTTTTCTCCGTCGTCTGGGAACACAAGCAAACATAAACAGATAGACAGGCAAACTAACTGAACGAGAGACAAAAAAGAGTAACGGCCAATTAGACAACTTAAGCGCTGAAACATAATTTTTCACTCCCTCTAAAAAAAAAGTGGAATACAATACAATGTACCGGGGCGGCGCGGCCCCCTTGAAAGCGAAATGTTAATTTCATAATGATTGTTTATGAAAATAAACGTGCCGTCGGTCGCCGCGTCGGGCCGGGCCATGGAAGTACGAAAATAAATGAAAAGGCTAAAAATTCTGAAAAACATTTTTTCAATTAGTTTGATCTCAATTGATTTTACCTTGAAAGCGAATGAGCGAAAGAGAGGAAGAGAGGGGGCCAAAGCGGCGGCGGCAGCGAGTGCAAAACGTGCGAGCAATCCCAGCGAAAAAGGCAACAACAATGGCAGCAATAGTATTCGCAATAGAAATAACAACAATTCGCACCGTTGTACAACAGCAAAGAGTTACGTACGAGCTGTGAGCTACTACTAGGGCGGAAATACAAAATGCAAAAAATGTACAACAAATACAACTAAAACGCGAATAGCAAAGCCCATCCCCTTTGGAAGCCAACCCTCTCGTGCACTTGAAACATCATAGAAAATCAGCAAACAGAAGCGAATAAACAGTGACGGAGGTGGCGGTGTGTGCCAGGAGGGGGGCTTCTGGGGGTGGGGAAATGCAAGCACACGCTGTTACGTACTAATCTTGCCATCAACAAGTGCAGCAACAACAACAACCGCAGCAGCAGCAGTGACGGCAAACGAGACAACAACATGAGCCGCAATTTTGCGGGTGGCTAAAAAGCTTAAGCTTACGGAAATAGGCAGAACTGTATGTGATTGCACAGCGAGAAATTAATAAACTATAAATAGACTGTTCTAAATCACTTAAAGATCTATTGGTTGGGCAGTGAGCTTTAAACTAGGAGTCTGACAACAAAAACCTCTCTTTAAGTCACGTGCCTTCTGAGCTTAGCTTCTTAAAATACTAAATACTTAAAATACTAGAAATACTAAAGCTAAAAGAAAATACTAGAAACACTAACACTAAAAGAAAAAAGAAATGGAATTGATGAGGTTCTATATTCTGGGTTTATTTAAAGCTAGCAACATTTATTATTGATTTAAAAGAGAATGAGCGTGTAATAGAAATTTTGAATATTAAAAAATACCCTTAAATAATTTTTAGATTTTGGAGCTTTCCAAAGACATGTTTCTGCGTGTATGTTGTCCTCCACTGCCTCACGTGTTGTTGTTAAGATCGTCACACAGAGAGTGTCACTTCTAGCTTTTCCGTCTTCGCTTTTCCTCCTTCCGAAAACACGCTGAACCGCGTACCGCCCCCTCGCCCGTCGCTGGCACTCATTGCCATTCATTTGTTGCCATTTGCAATTTTTGGCATGCAATCTTTAATAAGCCATATTATTGCTGTTGCTTTTGTTTTTCCCAGTTCTGGCCGTGCGATTTCGTTTTTTCTTTTCGCATTTCGCTTTTCCGCCTCGCGCGCTACTACTATATATATTCTCCTCGCTTTTGCTTTTGTTTGTGTGTGTTTTTTAGTTATTTAAAACGGGGCTCTGAATAAAATCAATGCGAAATGCGAGATGCAAGCTGGGAGCAGCGAGATACAAAATGCCAGCGGCGTGATTCATAAATCACAGCAATTGTTTACAATGAGGTAATCGCTGGAAGCGGCAAACAGCATTAACAACAATGCTCAATTGCCACATAATGTCATTAAGAAATTATTCACAGACAGAAAGAGGCAACAGTAGTGCGGACTTGTTGATCGGCTTTAGCACCGACTGTTTTCGGCATTCAGCTTTTCATTTTTCGTTTTCATTTTCCGCTGCTGTTTCGTTTCTTTTGTCGGTGAAAGGTGCCAGAAAAATACAAAAGGTAACCAGACATAAACAAAAGCAACTGCTATGAGTTGGATGTAGTACAACTACAACTGCACCTAGCTACCCCAAATAACGGGGCAGTTAAGGCTACAAGGCAGGCAGCCGGGCAGCCAGACAGGCAGGCAAATAAATATATAGCTAGCTGTGAGCTTTCCAATTCTCTCGTTAAAGTGCAGCTTCCCCGATTTCGTATCGCAAGCGGCTTTAATTGCAGCCCCAACAACAGCTTCGAACACTACAGACACTGAGTAGTTTTCATTGAGCTCCACGTGTTCCACTCCCCCAATTACCCCAATACCAAACACCACCATTGGCGCGCCGCCTCGCTTTTGAATGAAATTAAAACTGTTTTCGTATGCGGTTATCGTTCTGGAATTCAAAGCGCCAAAAAGGTCAACTGCACTACGTTCGTAAGGTCTTGCCCTCTACAATTAATCAAGCCATTACAGTGGGGCTTCCTTGAGGGGAAACTCATTAGAGACATATGAAGAAATTGCTTGAAATTTGTTGGGTTATAGGTATGATTTAGGCTAATAAGGGAATATAGTAGTCTAAAATATAAAAAGTATAAAATAGCAGGCCTTGAAAAGTTTTTCATTGTGACATTTCCATAGTGCAAAATTGTAATATTTCCCATTCAGAAAGTCATAGTGAAAGGAACAAAGGTCACAGATAAATAATTCATGTTAGTCAGATTGGACTGTCCATAAAGTGAAGCGCACACACACTCTGGACACACTATGGACACCCCCTGTAAGTATTATTAGATCAAATTGAATTCCAGAAGCCACGAATGGCTCCTCTTATCGCTTCATTGAGTGGAGGGGGAATGGTGTGGGGATGGGAGGAAGGAGGAGGTTATGGGGAGTGCCATTGGGCCCTGCACTTGTCTTCGGCAGTTGTAGTTGCCGCTTTCCCTCTTAAGAAACGTAAGAAACTCAGACAAAAGCGTGGCACACATTTGTCGGCTTGCTCCTCTGCTTGTCGGGAGTTGGATTCCCCAGTGGCGACGAAGACCTCCGCCTCTGGGGCCCCATCTCTACCCGAGACACTCCATCATTAACTGTTGTCTCGCTCCAGCAGCGCACGACCTGAAAAACTCTTGTTTTTTGTGCTGCCTGCCTGCCTGTTTGTTTGTTTGTTTGTTTATTATAGCGAGCGCGAGCGGGAGGAGAGCAGCAACAAATGTTGGCAACATTTACACAAAAATTGTTTGAACAATTGCTGTCTGCGAAACAAAAGGCGCCCACCTACACTTAGTTATAGCCCCCTAGTCCCCTTGTTGTCCCTCGGAATAAAAACAAAAATGATTATAATAATGAGACGGCAATTGTTTCAAAATAAAATTAATTTCCATGCCCCGTCCTCGCGGTATGGTAATCGTAAATTGCCGCCTGAAGAGCGTAGAACATTTGAGATACACTTCAAAAAAGCGCATTCCGATGTATTTATAGTTGTGTAAACAAAGGCTTTTTTATCCGCTGGCGAACAAAGAATGCGGCATGCCATATATATCTATATAGATTACCATACTGAAGCTCTCTACTCCCTGCTCCCTACTCCCTGCGCCCTGCAAGACGCCAACCAGCCACAGTCCCAATAAGTCGATTTTCGGCACGATATATAGTATCTCTTATCACCGGACCCGGTCACCGCCAGCGGTGACTCAGCTCGGGAAAGAAAAACACAAAACAGAGAATGAATGGAAACGTGGCAAAGGGCGATTCGTGCCCGGTTGATTGGGAGTGGGGTGGGTGCTGACTAGTGCAATATAGCCTATAGCCCACGAAATCTGAACAGTCAGGGCGAAATAAATGGTCACAAAAGAACGATGCCAAATCGGAGACCAGATGCCGTGACAAAGACCAAAGAGCAGACGCACGAGACACGAGCAAAACAAAGCGGCCGATAACGCACTAAACGATGCCTTTCATAAATACACAGCCAGCTCCCTCCTGATAAGAGCCATTATGGAGCACGGAGCACGGAATATGGAGTGCCATATACCGAATAAGTCGGCGCAGAGTTCCGAGCTATTAGAAGCTGCACTCTAAGCACAGCGAACAAAGAAAGGGAAAGAAAGAAAGGTGAAGCACACTTTGACTGCAACTATGTAAACTACGTTTATGCGCACTCTTTAATTGCAAACAAGAGGCAGCTTGCAAAAGTACACTTTGCATTGTTATACTTTCTTGTTTGCCTTTAATTTAAGCACAACAACTATTGTTATGCCTGCAAGTAGATTAATCGTTACAAAACCAGATGAATAACACTGTTTCCCATTGCAAATTCTAATACTAATACTATCACCTCTCCTGTTAAATAAGATTAAGTGAGTTCCAATTTGAAAGTAATTAAATATAAGTGACTGTTACGGATATTAATAATATGAAATTTGTATGTTTCATCCAGTTCTTTTTGGGCATCTTATTGGATCTAAATAGTGGAGAATCAAGGCTAGAAAAGGTAAGAAATACTACCTATTTATTTGTAGTAATGCTCTGTAGATATTTTTATTGAAAATATAGCTGCAACCTCCCCGGAATATATTGTGAAATTTACAGCAAATGATACTCATTCTTTATTTCTTAAATACAGCAATGTAACGACGCATAAACGGTGTCCTTCCTGACATATCTGGTGAATTCTTTTTTTTAATGGAACTTACCACAACATTCACCGTGGAGCTCAGATGCTGGGCGATCCGGTTCAGAAACTTCCTGAAGGACGAACGACGCAGGACACGTGTCCTCTTGTTGTTATTATTATTGGCGGTGGTGTTTGCATTGCTGCCGCTATTGTTATTATTGTTGTTGTTGTTGTTGGCATTGATGTTGGCATTGGCGTTGACCGTCGACGGAGCCTCGTAGCTGCTGAGAGAAACAATGCTGCCGGAGCGGCCACGTCCTCCTCCCACGCAGGACGATATGGCCGTGTGACTGCCACGTCGGTCCGCGTTATCCTTGCGGGATCCGGTTGTGCCGGAGTCCTCGCCCAAGTCGCCCGTGGCCGTCGATGTTTTGAATTTACGTGACCAGCGAAAGGGATTGCGTGGCAAGGAAAAGGCGCGGCGAATCTTTTTGGCGGCATTCGTGCTCTTTTCCTGCGACGCCGTAGTTGCTGTTGTTGTGGCTACCGTTGCTGCTGCTGCTGCTGATGATTCCGTTTTTGTTGTTTCTAGAGTCGCCGTTGTTGTTGTTGCTGCTGCTGTTGTTGTTGTTGTTGTGTGGGTGGCGGCAGCGGCTGTGGCGGCGTCGCCCTCGCTCTGCTCTTTTCGCTCTTTTGTTGTGCCCATATTCCTGACTCGCCTCGCTGCTCGCTCTCGCTTTCTCTCGCTGTCTCACTCGCTCACTGAACACACCGATTTTCGTCACATATATTTACGATATAAATTGCACTGACGTAGGACGTATGTGTATGGTGGTGTACTAAACTATAACTAACTCGAATTGACCTTTTTAGCAGTGATTAATGCACTTTATTTCCGATTTTTCGCCCCTGCTTTCTTTGGATTTTTTTTGTGTCTGCCTCCGCCTCTCTGCTTCTTCTTCTTCCTGGTGACCCACTCCCACTCCGCGACGGTATTTTGTTGTATGCAAATACTTTTGGCGGCGGCGTCGGCTTCTTTTATTTTCGGCTTGTCACGGATCGGTATTGCGGATCGATCGGCGAGTTTGAACTATTTTTCTATTTTTTAACCGCTAGCAGGCGGCGGTCGGTCAGAACAATGTTTTTTTACTTAAAGCCAGTGTGACCGCAACGCAGCCGAACAAAAATACACTGTTATAAGCTGTCATAAAAAGCTGCTACAAACTGTCCTACGATGGTTGAAAACATTTATGCAGTGGTGGGGAATTTTGCTGATCAAAAATGTAATTGTAGAATATAAGAAAAGTCCCAGCAGCAGACATCGATTTTGGATAATATATTGGCTCCTGCCCAAAGCATTACTTATCTTAAACCTAGCAAAATATTAAAATTATATTAGTCACAAAAAATGCGAAAATTATTGCAGACGCAAGCCATATAGCTCAACTTGGATGAGGGGTGCCGGATCCATTAAATTACGGTACTAACTCTGCTAGCCTGCAATAGCTGCCTGCTCTGAACCGAACTCTTCATAAAACGTAAGACCTAACGTATTGCTAGAAAACGTAACATACTTTTTGGTTACAATACAAATATGGAATGTATAAAGTATGTATGATGTATACACACTTTGTTTCAAGTATAATTCATGTAGAATACATGGTCAAGGCATTTGAACAAATTGTATATATTTAATATTCATATTTGAACATTATATGTATATATATTTTTTAAGTGCTTGCACTTTTAGCTTTTTAGGTCGTATACTTTTGTATACTTCTTTATTACGAACATCATCCCGTGCAATTCCGCTTGACTGCAGCTTATGCTCGTAAAAACTTTTTAGTATTCATGGTTTTGGCATTAACGACAATTATGGCAGCGTTTTATTTTGTTTCCTCCTCGTGAGCTGCGACGCCGGCAGCGGAGGAAGCAGCGACGGTTCCATTAGGCGTGGCTGCTCTGCTGCGAGAAGATGGGAGCAAGAAGAAACCCCAACGAGAGTCCACCAATCAGGGGCCAGTCTCTTTTCGCCAAAGAGCGGCTGCGCCAAGAGAGCGAGCGAAAGAAAGAAACTGGGAGAGCACGGAAACCAGTTTATATGCTAAGAAGGGTCGTCGCCAAGGGGGGATGGCTGATAAAGATGGCCGTCGGCAGAGAGAAAACAAGAAGAAAGCGGGAAGGAAAAAGCGGCGGCAGAGGCGTCGCCTCAAACTCAAAGTCACAATTATGGGGCACTCATTCATTGCGGTGTATGATGCAAACAGCCCCCCTTTCCTTTGGCGGCTGCCCTACAGTCGGGCTTCTTTAAACGGAAGTTTTTCTAAGATAAAACTAAGCTACAACTAAACTGGCTACATTTTAAACAGGTATCTATGGATACAAAATATAGATTAATATATAAATATAAAATATAAATATGTGCGCAAGATACTTAACTTATACACTAATATTACTTACTGAATTTAAACTAATTATGTTCCTTAAGTAGTTACTTTACTAGCAGATAGTTCTTTTGGAATCAA